>CAUYLG010031856.1:0-229451 GCA_963573385.1 Cacajao melanocephalus | reverse complement strand
AGCCTGGGCGACAAGAGCAAGACTGGGTCTCAGAAAAAAAAAAGAAGGAAAGAAAGAAAGAAAAAGAAGATGCAAAAGAAAAAGAAAAAAGAAAGAAGAGAAAATAAAGGAAAAAGAGCATTCTCCTGAAAGGTTTAAAAAAAAAAAAAAGGATCATTCTACAGGTGTTTTTAAAAAAATGTCTACTTAATGTAAGACAACACACCAAATTCTCAGGTCAAAAAGACATTAATAAACTTGAAAGAAACTTACAGCTTTACTATGGGAAAGTAACCAAATATTTTAAAATTGAGAAAGTCAATTACTAAAAATCGACTTAAGGATTATGTTAGAATTTGGACACAAGGGTATTCTGTCTATAGATGAACAGTCAGGTATATAAAACAAATATTAAAACAATATGCTTAAAAATAACAATTACCTAATCTATGACCATGACCAAAAGTTGAATGGATTGCTCAGAGAACACTACAAAGAAGTTAAACATAAATTGATTATATATTAAGAGATTTTAAGATAAAGCACATGAAAACACTGCTTCACATTTATCTGTGGTTCCCATTCCTGTTTCCAACAAAAATATAAACAATATAAACCAAAGAAGACATTAAACACTGAGAGCAAAGCATGAAAAAATGAGTAATACAAAAAGAATACGTCAGACAGTTGGGAATATTTTAACAGCATTTTCAGATAAATATGGATATTGGTCTTTGACACTATACCAAAACTCAGCAATTGGTTGCAATATGGAGCAGGATACCTTATTGATAAACTTTATGTTCTCTGTAACATTAAAATCGATTGGTCTAGCTGACATTTTGGAAAGCTTTCTTACCCATGTATGATTTTTATAATACTATGCATTGAATATGTGGAAATACTGATTCAGTTATGCAGATAATCAAGTAATGACAGATTCCATTATATACTTATAGCAACTGATACAAGCTTTCTAAAATTTTTGCTTACAAATCTAGGAACTTCTTTGGGAAGCCGAGGCAGGCAAATCACAAGGTCAGGAGATCAAGAGATCGAGACCATCCTGGCCAACATGGTGAAACCTGTTTCTACTAAAATACAAAAAATTAGCTCGGCGTGGTGGCACTCGCCTGAAGTTCCAGCTACTCAGGAGGCTGAGGCAGGAGAATTGCTTGAACCCGGGAGGCGAAGGTTGCATTGAGCTGAGATGGTGCCACTGCACTCCAGCCTGGCCACTGAGCAAGACTCCATTTCAAAACAAACAAAAAAACCAGAAACAAACAAAAAGCCCTAGGAACTTCATCACTGACCATAAATACTATCACTATTTTTCCTAAAGCAAAGGCTCACTGTTTTCAAGAAAATGTCAGCCTAGTACCCAAGTCTGAATAACCAGTTTATCAGGCATTCTTTTAAGCAAAAATGGCATTACACACAAAAATTTACTGACTCAGCATTGGACTCAATCACACAAATGATTTCCCTAGAAACAACTATTGTATTTCAGCATGCAGCCAAGTGTTTTTCTTTTTTGAGACAGGGTCTTGCTCTGTCACCCAGGCTGAAGTGCAGTGTCACAATTACAGCTAACTGCAGCCTCCAACTCCTGGGCTCAAGAGATCCTCCCACCTCAGCCTCCAGGGTAGCTGTACGTGTACATGACCACACGGGTTTTTTATCTAAAATAGGACAGACAGGCTCTCACTACATTGCCCAGGCCTGACTCAGCCTCCCAAAGTGCTGGGAGGCTTGCCATCCATTGCCTCACCAGTGTTTTAAGCATACTTCTCATTTCGTTACAGTGTATTAGAAAGATATGTACAATGGTAGAGATTTAGTGTAACATTTTTTTTACTTCCTCATTAAGGGTGTTTAGGTAAAACTTAGGGAAAAAAAACCTGTGTCCATGGCAGTGAATACAATGATTATAAACACAGTGAGGTACTCTAATCTGGTTTATTCTAAAGTGCCAGAAGTTTTACCCACCACTGCTTTTACACCACTACAGATACAACTGTCACTACAGTGAAAACGGCAAAGAATGTCTCAGTATCATTATAAAACTAGTTTTGTACTTGTAGACTCCCCCAAACTGTCGATGGGATTTCCAGGATTCCTTGGACCATACTTTGAAAATCACTGATCTAGACAATTCATTTGTTAGGCTAATCAAAAATCACAATTATTATTGTCCCTATTCATACTTTAATGGGAATCTAAAGCAATGCCATATAAGAATAAAAGCTTTATAGAACAAGAACTAATATGGCTGGGTATGATGGCTCATGCCTGTAATCCTAGCATTTTGGGAGGTGGAGGCAGGAGGATTACGAGCTCAGGAGTTCAGACCAGTGTGGGCAACATGCCCAGGCTGGACTCAGCCTCCCAAAGTGCTGGGAGGCTTGCTGTCCATGGCCTCACCAGTGTTTGAAGCATACTTCCCATCTTGTTAAGTATATTAGAAAGATGTGTACAATGGTAGATATTTAGTTTAATTTTTTTTTTGTTTCTTCATCAAGGGCATTTAGGTGAAATTAAAAAAAAAAAAAAAACAACCAGAATCCATGGCAGTGAATAATACAATGATTATAAACACAGTGAGGTACTCTAACCTAGTTTATTCTAAAGTGCCAGAAGTTTAAAAACTTCAAAACTCTCTACAAAAAATACAAAAATTAGCTGGGCATGGTGGCACACTCTTATAGTCCCATCTACTCAGGGAGCTGAGGCTGGAGGATGGCTTGAACCTGGGAGGTTGAGGCTCACTGAGCCAAGTTCGTGCCACTGCACTCCAGCCCAGGTGACACAGTGAGGCTGTCAAAACAACAACAACAAAACTAATTACTATATTACGATTTATAACAACAAAACTACATTACTATATTATGATTTATAAAATATTTGTGAGTAATACTGCATTTGATCCTCAACAACTGCAACAACAGTATGTCATCATTCTCACTGAGGAGGCAAGGAGGCTGGAAAGCTACACATTTTGCTTTTAAAAAAAAGTCACTGTAGTGATGGGATTACAGATGATATTAATTTTCTTCTTTATACTTTTTTTTTTTTTTTTTGAGATAGAGCCTCGATGTGTCACCCTGGCTGGAGTGCAGTGGCACGATCTCACCTCCCTGCAACCTCCACCTCCAGAGTTCAAGTGATTCTCCTGCCTCAGCTTAGCTTCCTGAGTAGCTGGGATTATAGGCATGCACCACCAAGCCTGGCTAGTTTTTGTATTTTTAGTAGAGACCAGGTTTTACCATGTTGGTCCGGATGGTCTCAAACAACTGACCTGGTAATCTGCCTGCCTTGGCTTCCCAAAGTGCTGGGATTACAGGCGTGAGCCACCACTCCTGGCCTTATTTTTTTATATTCTGAACATTAGTAAGAAAATTAAAAAGATATATTTGAACTCAGCCAATCTTATAAATTCAGTACACTATCTCAAGTTCATTAATTTCAATATCAGGAGAAAATAAAGATAACATGTGTTATATACCTCATCCTTATCCCTCTTTATTATCTGTACAATACAGAATTCAAGGAATTTCTGCATTTTGCTATTGTATTGAGAAGCATATGGATAACTTAAAATCTTAGAAGCATCAGCCAAAGATATGTTAGCACAACGTAGTAATAGGATTCCACAGTCTAACTGCAACTTTAAAACATAAGGTAACAGCTGGATGCAACATACATACCTTTTGACACGTAAAAACTAGGTAAAAATAGATTATGCCAGGCGTGGTGGCTCATGCTTGTAATCAAGCACTTTGGAGGCCAAGGCGCGTGGATCACCTGAGGTCAGGAGTTCAAGACCAGCCTGACCAACATGGTGAAACCCTGTCTTAAAAAAAAAAGAAACAGATTTTATATATATAGGCTTTATTTTATTGATACCCTTTGAGTTCTTCTAACTAAGAACTTAAGAAAGTCCCCGAATTTAGTATAAAGTAACTTTGAAAAATATATTCTAACGTTAGAAGGATAAATTTTTAATACACAGATAATTAGAATTTTATTTCACCCAGTGTTTTCCATTTCCTCTCCAGAAGCTTTCACCAAAAATTGCAACTAAATAGACAAAACATGTTTTCTTTCATCTTTTTGCCCTTCCTACAAGGCAAAGAAGAGAAAAACAGGTAGAGGCAATCCACCACTTTGGCAATCAGTTCACTGTATATTTCAAAATAAAGTTACTTAGTGAAATGCTGGGCCAAGCACAGTGGCTCACGCCTGTAATCCCAGCACTTTGGGAGGCCAAGATGGGTGGATCCCGAGCCCAGGAGTTCGAGGTGAGCTTGGAGCAACATGGCGAAACCCTGTCTCTACAAAAAATACAAAAATTAGCCAGGCACAGTAGTCCCAGCTACTTGGGAGGCTTAGGTCAGAGGACTGCTCGACCCCTGCAGGCAAAGGCTGTGGTGAACTAAGATCCTGCCACTGACTCTGTCTCTCCAAAAAAAAAAAAAAAAATGTCGGACAGGGTGGCCACACCTGTAATCCCAGCAGTTTGGGAGGCCGAGGCGGGTGGATCACCAGTTCGAGACCAGCCTGGCCAACATGATGAAACTTCCTCTCTACTAAAAAATACAAAAATTAGCCAGACATGGTGGCATGTGCCTATAGTCCCAGCTACTTGAGAGGCTGAGGCAGGAGAATTGCTGGAACCCAGGAGGTGGAGGTTGCAGTAAGCAGAGATAACGCCACTGCACTCCAGCCTGGGTGACAAAGCAAGACTCTGTCTCAGAAGAAAAAAAAAAAATCCAAATTATTTTTAAGAGTTTTTAATGGATGCTCTCTTCCTTTATTCAGTCTATTTGTACAACAGAAACATTCAAACCCCTAGTACTGCAAAAAATCACCTCACAAGTTATGAGATCAGAATCCACTTTAAATTTAAAAGGTCTCACTACTTTTTATATGTATATCTATATATATAGATATATATACACATATATATATAAAGTAGTATAACTACAAAAGTAAAAGTAATTACAAGTAAGCTTTAGAAAATGGTTTGATATAAAACTCAAACTCACAACATTAAATTACTCTCTATGGTCAGAGAAACAGATTTTTAACTTGAACATATTTCTAGTATGCAAGTACCGCATATACAATCAAATAATTTTAAGTCGTATACTGATATTACAGAATATAGTCCTCCTGTACAATAAAAACCAGATGGAAATTCTGCAATTTGTGTTGCAAATATTTTTTACTTTAGGGAATTAAAATTTTTTTTAAAAAAACTGGTACATTTCCCCTACATTTTCATACATATTTTTTTTAAGTTTTAAGGTTCTTTGGAAACAGAGTTTTAAAAATTTTGACCCTCTCTACTGATGGAAAGGAAAAAAAAATCTTTATAAATTGCTACTTAATCAGTTGCTACATACTCTTGATTTGACCAACATTAGGAATAAATAATCCAGTGTTATGAAATACAGAAAATAGTAATACAATTTTTTGTTGCTGGTGAATTTTAAAGTGATGTTTTTAGGGCAGCACAAAAGTCCCTGATAACTTTTTTTGTTTGAAATAGACTCTCTACAACCAAAGAGACTTGCTTTAGAATCCAGTGCTCAACTGGGTTCAAAGTACAACAGATTATATACAAGTCAGTTTTTAGTGCAAATGGATAAATTCACTCTATTCTTTGTAGCTACTGCTTCCACTGTGCTCATGAGATTTACAAAGAACCAATAAAAGACTTAAGGCTTCACATGGTAATTAGTACCTTTCAATACCATTGCAAAATATCTATGAACATAGAAAAACATTAGCCTCCAGCACAAGAGTAAGCCATGGTACAGTACTCCTGTTTATAGAGGGCTGAACTAAAAATTTTGTTCAATGTTACAGTGAATCACTGTATCAGCCAAACTGTCTTAACTTGTTCTAAAATAAATTCAATTTGAAAGGATAACAATAAAAACTTCAGTGTAATATCATGGAGTCCTCAATAATGACAGGAGAGGGGAAAAAAACTTGGGGCATATTTTTAGTCACAACCTATGTCTTAGAAAGTTTCAGAAAGACCAGTCTTTAATTTTTCTATAGAGTGAACATGTGACATCACTGCTATAAAATAGTGGTGAATAGCTAATTCATAAATGCTAAATTACTCCCAGTACCAGTCAAATCTAGACACTGCAGATCAATACTCAACCTCCTCTTTAGCAACACAAACATACATAGAAACACAGTATTTTATATCTTTAAGGAAATGATGCAAATCGGTAAGAGCTGCCTGATAGTCGATAATATAACAGCCTATTTAAACAATACTTTTGGGGAAAAAGTAAATGGACACCTTTGTAAAATTGGTCAAATTCTCTCTGTATCAGATCCAATTTCAGATTAATTTCACTAACTCAATAAATATTTATCAAGTACCTACAACGAAAGGCAAAAAAACCTGAATGTGAGCTTTTCATCCAAATCTTAGACTGCATTTAAAATAACATGTCTAATTAATTACTATGTTATCAATCTCTGCATAGACCTTCCACCAATCTTGAATTAGGAAGATACACTTGAAAGGATCCTTACAAAAATGGATCTAGTTATTTTAATGATTCTTTGCTAGAACCTCCTTATATGGTGGCTCTTTACTATGGGAGGGGTGTCACTTTATCTTTATACAGCTAAGAGAAAATATTGGAATTCACTGAAAAGAATTGTTTTGAGGATAAAACGAAAATTAATGTCAAGTAAAAGAGGTTCCAAAGCCAATATAGAAATTTTTTTTTTTGAAGGACTACATTGTTCTCTTCAAATATCCTCTTTCAATGTTCAATACCATTAATCCCTAAATTCAAATGCTAACCAGTATACTGGGCCCAGACAAAGTGCTAGGAAGGAATACTGTGAACAATTAAATGGATCAAGTCCCTACCCTCATGGTACTTAC
The DNA here is from genome assembly GCA_963573385.1 of Cacajao melanocephalus. Taxonomy (NCBI): domain Eukaryota; kingdom Metazoa; phylum Chordata; class Mammalia; order Primates; family Pitheciidae; genus Cacajao; species Cacajao melanocephalus. The sequence goes on along the minus strand of CAUYLG010031856.1, from coordinate 222,547 downwards.
ATTTAACTGCCGTAGGATGTCTATTGCAAGGCACCATGCCAGTGCTTTAAGGCATACAAAAGAATATGTATCTTGTGGTTGGAGTTTACAATTCAATGGACTAGATAACATGTAATGGTAACAGGAGGCAGGAAGTAGTGTGTGTCATAGAAAATAAGAGAGACGACTTTTAAGGGGTTGGGAGTGGAGCAGACAATCATTTTCTTCCTTCTTTTTTTTTGAAACAGGGTCTAGCTCTGTCACCCAGGCTGGGGTACAGTGGCACAATCTCGGATCACTGCGCCAGCCGCCTCCCGGGTTCAAGCAATTCTTATGCCTCACTCTCCTGAGTAGCTGGGATTACAGGCGTGTGCCACCATGCCCGGCTAAGTTTTGTATTTTTAGCAGAGAGGGGGTTTCCCCATGTTGCCCAGGCTGGTCTCAAACTTCTGACCTCAAGTGATCCACCCACCTCGACCTGGCCTCCCAAAGTACTGGGATTACAGGCGTGAGCTACCACGCCCAGCAACAGCAGTCATTTTCACACCCCATACCACATTTTAAAATTAAATCTTTTTAGTATTGGTTCTTCAGCTGTATTCTGATAACTGGCATATTAAAAACAACTAGCTACATATGTTCCAATGATTTACTTTATGGCTTCCTCAGATAAAGCTGCTTCACAATTTGCCATTTCCTTGTCAAACGAGGAAATGAAGTGAAAACACCTAATATAATATAGATTAAAAGCACAGATGGGCTCAAATAAGACTATCATTCAGGCTCTGTGTGCTTAAAGTTATTTAATCTGAGTATCCGTTTCCTCACCTAAAACCTGAGGATGAAATTACCCAAGTGGTTTTTCCACACTATTTGACTAAGGTAGTCACTTTTTAAAAGTGCGATATGGGACGATTATTCTTAGGAAAATGGTAATTCACTATAAAATGTATATCTTCTTCCAGGTTGTCTCTTATGGATAGACTACTGTCCTAAAGCTCAGTGGATCCACTAACTGGTTATCTTATCTATGTCTCAGTTTCCTCCTCCATAAAATGACAGGGTGGGACTGGATGATCTAAATAGTCCCTTCCGGCCCTTAAAAAGTCCCATGACTCCACTATGACTCAATAAATACTGTTTCAAGAGTCAGCTTTTAAGAGTAATATGGGCTTGAAGTTAAATGAATGTCTCCCTTTTCAATTTATGTAAGTTACTTCTTGTTAAGATAACATCTTGTTGAGTAAGTCCAAACAGTATTCTAATTACAAAAAGAGCTGAAAAATAAATTTACCAGTTAGAGCTTTAAATTGTAAGTACTCCACATATATTAGATGCTGCCAGCAAAACCAAAATCCAATTAGACGGAATTAAGTTTAAAATACTAAAATCACAATCTTCATGTAGTGTCAACTTTCTACCCCGTAAAAATGTGATTTCCCGTTACTGCAACACAGAACTGCTTCTATTCATACCAATCAGAAGTTACAGGGCCAAAACGTTTTTTCTAAACTATTAAAGACAGTGGGAGGGAGAAAAAGCGAAGGGGAAGGAAACCATCTGCTTTAACTTGCAAGGATGATCTTTTCTCCAAAAGACTTAAGTATTTTTCAGAAAAATCCGGAGGACCCCGATTCATTGGGCATAGTTTTAAGTAAAATTCATGGCGCTGATAGTTTTAGGATTAGACACCTCGAGATGGCGAAAAAGAGAAGAGGACAAACTTCCTGGATTTTCTCTCCCTCTGTAAAAGAAAGAGATTTCCTCTTGCTGACGAAGGGAAAGGCCCCTTTAACAGTTTTTCTCTACACCGTGGCTGCTGCCAGACTAGGTGGGGCTCCCTCCGCTGCCTTCCTCCTGCCACTTCCCGCAACAAATGGAGCAAGCCAGCCCCGTTTCAGGCAAACTTTTTCCCCGTCAGTCTCAAGCCCGCGGGGCGCCAGGGAGTGGTTTGCCCCGAAGGCTCCTCGCCCTAGCTCGGGGCCGGGGGAAGCTGAGTCTTTGCAAAGGACAACTTTCTGGTTTCCGTTCTAACTTCCACCCACACCACGGAGGGAACCCAGGCGACAGGCGAGGGGGCTCGGGGCGGGGAGCGAGTGGTCGGGGGAACCAGCGGGGAAAGGAGGGCGGCGGGAGAGGCTGCGGCGGCTGCGGGCTGAAGGGAGCGGGCGGGTGGGGGGGGGTCCTCGGGCTCTCACTTCCTCCGCCATATTTCAGACATTTGACCCCTTCCGCAAAGCGCGCTGTTCCCCCGCGGCGGCGACGGCTCCTCCTCGCCGGCCCGCAAGGCAGTGCGCTCGCCGGCCGGTCGCCTGGCCCTTGCGCCACCTGCCGCGCGCCGAGGGGCCGCAGCCGCCGGGGCCCCGATCGCCGCGCCCGGCCCGCGCCTCGCCGCACCCCACCCGCTCCCCTTAGCCGGCGCCCGGCCCCCGCCCCGCGCGGTCGCCGCCGCCGCTTCCCTCATCGGCCACGCACGCACTCTGCGAACCTCTCACGCTGTCACCGGGTCCCCGCAGCCAGCGTCGCCCCGCGCTCCCTCCAGGTCGCTACTCTCGGCGCCACGGCGGTCCTGCCGCTGCCGCCGCCGCCGCCGCCGCCGCCGCCGCCGCCGCTCCGGCTGGTTTACACGCCTGACTCTGGGCGAGGTTTGGCGGTGTCGCCTTGACGTCAGGCGTTCAGCCTCGCTCCAGCTTCCGCCCGCGGGCGGGTCCAAGGGGGCGGGGCGAGGGGAACCGAGGGGGCGGGGCCGCCACGCGCCTGGTCCTCGGCGTCGGCCTCACGCCGGCCTCCAGCGCAGCCGGAGCGCAGGCCCTGCCCACGCAGCCTCTTAGCGGCCTCTCGGGGGCCTGTCTGCCGAGGTTCAGCTCTTGCTGTGCCGCACTTTCAGGCTCGCTTCCGCAGGCTGTCGGGTGGGCAGAATCCGCGCGTCTGTCTTCCCGACCCCAGCAGGTTCCAGCGGAACCCTCTGAAACCCAAAAGGCGCCGTCTCAATGCAAACCGTAGTTCAGTCACCAACTCCTCCAGTCTGTGTGTTCGCGTCGTCCTTTGTGCTGGACAAAGTAACCGAGAAGTAACGGAGAACGCGCAGTTTCTACACCTAGAGCTCCCCGAGGGAGCCTGGGCCCGCAAGTCTTTGCATTCTTGAGATGGCGTTTCTCCTGGATTCACAAATATTTTATCCATGGTGTCTTAACCCAGGAGAACTCTTTCCGAATTACCCTGCCAAACGCAGTTATCAAATTGATGATTTCCAAATAAGTTTGTACCCTGCACCTAAGTCAACGCTATTTATATGACTAAAATAAATTGCGTATTTAAATGCATGGCCTGGGCGCTTTAGTGACTTCATAGGATTACCCATAGGCAGGTAGGTTTATCGTGTGACTTAAGGGCACCAGAAAACAGAAGTTCCAAAATGGCCGGGAACTTAACACGGGAATTTACCATTCTTACCCTTAGTACAAGAAACTTACCAGAAGTTTTTGTTGAAGCGGTTTTGATGGTCGAAGAGATTAAGAAAGCAAAGTGCAGGGAAAAGTGGGGATTGAGGGTCATTTAAGACTAACTTTTTATTGGTTCGTAATTTAATCAGGCCCTGTAAAAATTATTCTTGAAATAAATATTAATAAACCTTGATAAATGGAATGTGACTAATTTCACTCCTCTTAAGAATATGTAGTGATTGAAAACTAAGCTAACCTAAGTTAAATGAATAGATGAGAATGAATTATAACAGATCTCCGTGTATTATAATATTTTACCATTTAGGTTAATTGAATATATTACCTATTTCGATAATTTCTATTTCCTTAGAAAAAAATGTTTTTTAAATTATCTACTGTCTGCATATATTGTGTACAACATAATCGTTTAAGTAAAGTATACATTGTGGAACGGTTAACTCTAGCTAATTAACATGTTACCTCACAGAGTTTTGTATACATATAGATTTTTTTTTTCTTTTTTTTTTTTGAGAGTCTCGCTCTGTAACCCAGGGTGGAGTGCAGTGGCACGATCTCGGCTCACTGCAACCTCCGCCTCCTGGGTTCCAGCAATTCTCTCTCAGCCCCTCCAGTAGCTGGGATGACAGGCGTGCGCCACCGCGCCCGGCTAATTATTGTATTTTTAGTATAGACGGGGTTTCGCCATGTTGGCCAGGCTGGTCTGGAACTCCTGACCTCAGGTAATCCACCCGCCTCAGCCTCCCAAAATGCTGGGATTACAGGCTTGATTCACTGCTCCCGGCCAGGTTACCATTTTTTGATGAGAACACGTGACATCCATTATTTCAGAAAACCCTTTTTAATTGAAAGTTTCAAAGGCAAATTTCAGAGCAATCCATTGGAATTATTGTAACTTCTGAATGAATTAGTGAATTACAAATAAATTTGACTTTACTGACTTTTCAACTATTGTGTAAACATTTGAGAAGTCTGAAAGTCTGAAACTTTGAATCCGCAGAAGTGTTATATGGAACACTGTGCTCGCTCTTTCTTTTTTTTCTTTCTTTCTTTTTAAAAAAACTCTTTGTCTTTTGGACAATTGATTTTTTTTTTCCAGAAAGAAATTAGTTTTAGAAGATTGAAGCTAGAATTTTTAGAGTTTGAGAAAATGTGTAAAATAGTTTATTTAATTAAAAACACATTTTCTTTTAGTAGACATTGTATTTGTATTAAACTGTTATCGCTATGCAGAGAATACCATAATCTGCATCTCTTAGCACTGAATTCACTTTTCACTTTGAGCCTCTTGTTCCTATTTGTTTCCTTGACTTCCCCAGGATGTTCCACTGGTAACTTGCACTGGTCATATGTGCAAACTGAACTCATGGTCTTTGTAACCAAACCAGTTTCTTTTCCTTTTTCTTTGTTAATTGTATCACTATAATTGAAATTACCCAATCTTTATGCCTGACACTTAGTTCTGGCTCTTGAATAATCCATCAATTGGCACGTCTGTTAGATAGTAATTCGACAAGGTGTTTCATTGTGTTTCCTCCTTTCCATTTCGACTAAGACCATACTTAGTGGGTTTTCAGTTGCCAGCCTTAGGTTGGTACAACTCATCTCCGGGACTTTTGACTTTTGCAACCTGGTGGCCTCCAATCTGTTCCTGATTCTACACATTGTTGCCAGATGATTATCTTAAAGCATACCAAGCAAGTCACTCCCTTCCTCAAAAAGCCTTCAATTACTCCCCTACTCTACCAAAATAAAGTTAATCCTTGCGTCTCACTTTTCCCTTTCACTTAAAACTGTTTTACAGTCAGAATTTTTCATCTTGCCCAAATAATTTGCTTCCCCATCTCTCTGTTGTGCATAGGTGAATGATTTCCTCTGCCTGGAATGCCCCTTCCCACTCCATCTCATTCTGCAAATACCTTGCCCATTATTCAAGGTTTATCTATGTTCTCTTAAGAATTAGTTTCTTTTCTGATACTTCTAACCTTATGTGGTCTCTCCTCTTTTGAATCCCTGAAACATTTTATTGTTCCTTTCCTTTGTCACTTGTGTTCTACCTTCCTGTGAATGGGGATTTGCAAACTTTTTCTGTAAAAAAATAATTCTGATAGTAATTATTTTAGGCTTTGTGGGCCAGACAGATGGTCTCTGTTGTAGCCACTGAACTCTGCAATTGTGGGACAAAAGCAGCCATAGATAATACATAAAGAATAGACCTGGCTGTATTCTAATAAAACTTTATTTATGGACACTAAAATTTGAATTTCAAGGAATTTTAACGTGTCACAAAATAGTCTTTTTGTTTAACCATTTGAAAATGTGAAAATCAGCTAGGTGTGGTGGCTCATGCCTGTAATCCCAGTGCTTTGAGAGGCTGAGGTGAGAGGATCACTTGAACCTCAAGAGCTGGAGGCCAGCCTGGGAAACATAGTAAGACCTTGTTTCTACAAAAAAATTGTAAAATTAGTCAGGCATGGTGGCAAATGCCTGTAGTCCCAACTACTTGGGAGGCTAAGGCGGGTGGATGGCTTAAGCCCAAGTCAAGTTCAAAGTTAACGGTGAGCTATGATCAGCCTTCAGCCTTGATGACAGAGCAAGACCCTGTCTCAAAAAGAAAAGAAATGAAACGTGAAAACTGTTCTTAGCTTATGGCTGCACAAAAACTGGTGGCAGCCTGGATTTGGCCAGTAGGCCATAGTTTGGTGGGCCTTGTACTCAGGGGCAGCTTTACAGGCATATGACCCATGCATGCAGTCATACAGACCCCTGTACTTAGAAGGGTTCCATTATTGGGCTCTAATATCACTTCTGACCTCAGGTGATCCACCTGCTCAGCCCCCCAAAATGCTGAGATTATAGGCGTGACTCACTGTGCCCTGCTGAGTTACCATTTTTTTATGAGAACACTTAAAATCCATTATTTCAGAAAACCTTTTTAAATGAAACTTTCAAAGGCAAATTTTTAGAACACACTTAAAATCCATTATTTCAGAAAACCTTTTTAAATGAAACTTTCAAAGGCAAATTTTTAGAACAGTCCACTGGAATTATTGAAACTTCTCAATGAATTAGTGAATTACAAATAAATTTATAATTCTAATGAGCTCTAATGTCACAAAAATATCTTGATTTTTTTGCCGTAGTTGTTGTTGAGACGGAGTCTTGCTCTGTTGCCCAGGCTAGAGTGCAGTGGTGCAATCTAGGCTTACTTAAACCTTTGCCTCCCAGGTTCAAGCGATTATCCTGCCTCAGCCTCCTGAGTAGCTGGGATTACAGGCATGTGTCACCAAGCTCAGGTAATTTTTGTATTTTTAGTAGAGACGAGGTTTCACCACGTTGCCCAGGCTGGTTTGGAACTCCTGACCTTAGGTGATCTGCCTACTTCGGCCTCCCAAAATGCTGGCATTACAGGCATGAGCCACCGTGCCCATCCAAAAGTTTTACTTTTAAGGAATAACATCTATGCTTCATTAGTTTTATTTTTAAAAATCCATATGAGTAGAGGTCTTATTGCAAATTCAAATTTTGATCTTTAAAAGACCCAAATTTGGCCAGGCGCAGTGGCTCCCAGTACTTTGGGAGGCCGAGGTGGGCGGATCATGAGGTCAGGAGTTTGAGACCATTCTGGTCAACATGGTGAAATCCCATCTCTACTATAAAGAGACAAAAAATTAGCTGGGTGTGGTAGCATGCACCTGTAATCCCAGCTACTAGGGCGGCTGAGGCAGGAGAATTGCTTGAACCCAGGAGGCAGAGGTTGCAGTGAACTGAGATTGTGCCATTGCACTCCAGCCTGGGCGACAGAGTGAGACTGTCTCAGAAGAAAAAAAAAAAAAAAAAAGAAGAAGAAAGAAAGAAAAAGAAAAAAAGATATTTTCTTGGTCAAAGATTGCTTTCCAAACTCAATGCAGTTATTTTACCACTTAATCACAGAGGAGACCAGATAAGAGTATATTATTCCGTTGCTATTATGAGAAAACAACTTAGAACTCATACTCTCAAACAGCTAGGGTAGTTGTGTTCCTCAAAGATTTCTGTTTGGGGAAACCATGTACTTAATATATAAGAAAAATGAAGCAGCTTGGCATGTTTCTACTCTGTGTAATAATTGTAATAACTGCTTATTTGTCTCAAGATATACTTCAAATTCTGTCTGTTCTCAGTTTTAGCAGTTGTGGGCTTGACCACCAAACCTGCCTACACCACATTAAATAAATCTAACTGTCATTGCTAAGGTCTGTGATGTAAGGAACAGATTATACTTAAAATTTCTCTATCTCAAGCCTTAGCTGAGAAAAATCATAAAAATGAAAATGGCATTCCTGGAGCAATCATGTAAATGAGTGTTAAAAGCAGAAAACTATTGGAAAAAGCAACTTCATAAAATGTCCCCTATTATGAAATTTTCAAAAACATTTTTAAATTAAGAAAAATCTTCAAAAACCACATTTACTTTCAGAATCTGTGCTGTCCTGAAATCAAACAGTTAATATGCCCAACATGCTTGAGCCAGGCATTTCTTGGGACTTTATTATTAGGATAGTATTTAGCTTCTGGTTCCAGTTATATCCAAGTCCTGTGTATGAGTCACATATCTCCATAATAATTATCAAATTCCAAGAGGTAGGTTTTAATGACCCATTATAGATATGAGAAATTTTCTTCTATTTTGTATTAATCTAAATCTTAGTCATTCTTCAAGACCCAGTGCGCTCTCCTTTCTCTGAATTTCCCTAATAATTGTTGTTTGTACCACTCATTTGGTACTTATCAGACATTGCCTTACTTAAATTGCTGTTGTCTTCTTTCTATTCTGAGATCCTCAAAAACTGAAACTTTATTTTAAACTTCTTTGTACCTTCTATACTGCCAGGCATTACAAGTTAGAATCAAATGTAGTTTGGGGAGGTCTTTCTAATCTTGGTTAGAGTCTCCAAATTAATCACAGTGGATCTGTGACCTCTGGCAGTTATTTAGCCTTTGCAAGTTTCTTTTTATTCATCTTTACTCTTTTTTAAATTTCAAGTTAGGGTCTTGCTCTGTTGGCCAGGCTGGAGTGCAGTAGCATGATCACAGCTAACTGCAGCCTCAATCTCCCTGGCTCAAGAAATCCTCCCACCTTAGCCTCCTGAGTAGCTAGACTATAGGCATGCACTACCATACCCCATTGAATTTAAACAATTTTTTTGTGGAGACAGGGGTCTCACTATACTGCCCAGGCTGGTTCCAAACTCTGGCCTCAAGTGATCCTTCTGCCTTGGCCTCCCAATATGTTGGGATTCCAGGTGTGAGCCACTATGCCTGGCCTTTTTATTAGTCTTTAAAATGCACATAACAATGTTTATAACATAGGGCTTTTAAAAGGATTTAAAATAGGTCGTGTGTCAAAATGGAAGTAATACAGAATAGTGGTTAAGCAGACCAGCTCTGATGTCATACTGTACATGTTGAAATACAGGCTCTACTCATCCTGAGGATATTAATTCTGGTGCTTCAGTTTTCGTTTTCTCATTTGTAAAATGAGTATAATAATAGAACCTATGTCGTGGTATATTGTGAGGATTAAATGAGTTCACAATCCAAATAGAATAGTGCTTACCACAGAACAAGCACTCTCTTAACTACTGACTATCATTATCTAATGGATTATCAATATATGTTGCTTCCTGTTACATCCTCTGGCGCAATAATACTTTGCATAAACATAGTAAGAATTTGACAAACATTTATTAAACTTTCACATCGCTTTGCTTATGACAGTCCTCAGAAATTGGTGTTTATGTCAGTAGTTTGCAACTTGAAAATATATCTGCAATGAAAATGCCGCTATAAAGTTTTACCATGAGTACATTAACATGCTACTTGACTATTTGAGAAGCTCAAAAAAAGTCTGTTTCAGGTGGGGAGTGGTGGCTCACGCCTGTAATCCCAGTACTTTGGGAGGCCAAGGCGGGCAGATCACCTGAGGTCAGGAGTTAGAGACTAGCCTGGCCAACATGGTGAAACCCCGTCTCTACTAAAAATACAAAAAATAGCGAGGCATGGTGGCAGGCACCTGTAATTCCAGCTACTCGGGAGGCAGAGGCAGGAGAATCACTTGAACCCAAGAGGTGGAGGTTGCAGTGAGCAGAGATCACACTGTTGCATGCCAGCTTGGGCGACAGAAAGAGACTCCATCTAAAAAAAAAGAGTATATTTTAATTCATAGATACTAAAAACATAGTTCTAAAAATACTATTTCAATTACCACTAATTGACATTTATGACAGTGTTCCGGCTGGGCACGGTGGCTCATGCCTGTAATTCCAGCACTTTGAAAGGCTAAGGTGGATGGATCACCTAAGGTCAGGATTTTGAGACCAGCCTGACCAACATGGCGAAATCCTGTCTCTACTAAAAATACAAAAAGTAGCCAGACGTGGTGGCAGGCACCTGTAATCCCAACTACTCGGGAGGCTGAGGCAGGAGAATTGCTTGAACCCAGGAGGTGGAGGTTTCAGTGAGTCAAGATCATGCCACTGCACTCCAGCCTGGGCGACAATAGTGAAATTCCATCTTAAAAAAAAAAAAGAAAAAAAAAGAATGACACTGTTCCCTTAGTTTTTACAGTACTTCATTCTCATGGTTTTCTCCTTTTGCTGGCTGTTCCTTCTCAATTTATCTTTGGCCTATCCCTTCCTCCTCCTGTCCTTTAAGGGTTGCAGTCCCTGAGAGCTTGATCCTGGACTTTTTTCTTATATATTTTTGCTGGGCAATTTTATAGTCTTTCCCTTGACTTTACATGCTATCTAATTGAATTGCATGCAGTAATTCATAGATCCCTATCTGCAGTTCAGACTTCTCTGCTGAGCTCCAGATGCATAGAGCCAGTTGCCTCCTGGAAAACTTTCCTTGATGACCTCCTTCAAGACTGCTCTTTCTCCAGGAATCCTCCTATCAATAAATGGCACCAGCTCTCAGAAACAGAAATCTGCCACTTCCCTCTACCTTATTCCACATAGCAAATTCTTCACCAAATCCTATTGATTCTACCTCCAAAGTCAGTCAAATCTGACCACTTTTCTTTATTTTTATTGTCTGGTTGGTTTATTTATGTTCTTTCCCTTTGTCCGTCCTCTCATCTAGTCCTAAATAGCAGTGTTAATTTAAAAAAACAAACAAAAAAACTTTTTTATGGCAAATTTTGAACATACATAAATAGAAGAGTTTATGAATCACCACCATGTCCTCATGACTCTATTTCAACATTTAACCTCAGTTTGCTAATCTTGTTTCATCTGTCCTCTCCTTTATTTTTCTCGTTGGAGTAGTTTAAAGAAAACCGAAGACATCATTTCGTTTTACTTATAAATAATTCAGTATGCATTTCCCACAGATAAGAACATTTAACCGCAATGTCATTATCACATGTAACAAAATTGAAAATGATTCCTTAATACAATCTAATATCCAGGTCATATTTAAAATTTCCTGATTGCACCAAAGATGGCTTTTACTGTTGGTTTGTTTAATTCAGAATGCAAACAAATCCAAATGTTACATTTCATTGTTGTTCGTCTTAAATATCTCATTTATTTAATTAATTTATTTATTTTTGAGACAGAGTTTTGCTCTTGTTGCCCAGGCTGGAGTGCAATGGCACAATCTTGGCTCACTGCAACCTCCGTCTTCCGGGTTCAAGCGATTCTCCAGCCTCAGCCTCCCGAGTAGCTGGGATTACAGGCATGCACCACTATACCCAGCTAGTTTTTTTGTATTTTTAGTAGAGATGGGGTTTCTCTATGTTGGTCAGGCTAGTCTCAAACTCCCAACCTCAGGTGATCCGCCCACCTCAGCCTCCCAAAGTACTGGGATGATAGGTGTGAGCTACTGCGCCTGGTCTTACTTTATTTAGAGTTGAGGTCTTGCCCTGTAGCCCAAGGCTGGTACGCAGTGACACAATCATAGCTCACGGTAGCCTCAAACTCCTAGCTTTAAGCAATTCTCCTGCCTTAACCTCCCAAAGTTCTGGGATTACAGGCATGAGCCATTGAGCTCGGCCTTTAAATCTCTTTTAATCTCCAACAGTCTCCCCTCCTTTTGTTGAGTGAATGGCCATTCGTATTTTTTCTTTTGTGATGTCTTGCCTGTTTTTCAGCTTTTGTATAAATGGCATCACTTCAGGTCAATACCTTCATAAGCACTTCGTAGCAAAAATTCCATGGCTTTTACATTACATAGTAAATATAAGACTGAGAAAGTAGGCCCCTTCTTCCATACACACACATTTTGATTATGCGAAGAAAACATGGAAGGTGGATTGAAAATCCAGACAGGAAGTGGTTAGTAATTAAGCCACTGTTACATACTAGGAACTTATCTCATTTGATCATTTCAAAAGTCTTCTGAGTTGGGTATTTTTAGTCCCATTTTCAGATTGGAAAACAGGTTGATGGAGGCTAATTTAGAAATATGGGGCTAAGCCGGGCGTGGTGGCTCATGCCTGTAATCCCAGCACTTTGGGAGGCCAAGGCGGGTGGATCACGAGGTCAGGAGATCAAGATCATCCTGGCCAACATGGTGAAAGCCCATCTCTACTAAAAATAATTTTTAAAAATTAGATGCGTGTGGTGGTGCGTGCCTGTAATCCCAGCTACTGGGGAGGCTGAGGCATGAGTATTGCTTGAACCCAGGAGGCAGAGGTTGCAGTGAGCTGAGATCATGTCACTGCATTCCAGCCTGGCGAGAGAGAGAGACTCTGTCTCAAAAAAATAAAAAAAAAAAAAAAAAAGAAAGAAAGAAAGAAAGAAAGAAAGAAAGAAAAAGAAAATAAAAAAAAGAAATATGGGGCTACAATGTCAGCCTGAGGGAGAAGCCTAGGTGCCCCTTTCTAGGGATGTCATGGTCATTCCTTTCTGTCTGGTTACAGTCCTGTAGTAATGAAGAATGTAATGGAGTAATGAAGGATGGTTTAAATAGGTAAAAAGCTACCAAAGGATAGTTCTGGTAGATGCTTTTTTTACCAGATAAAAAAGAAGAAAAAAAGAGTCGCACCCGGATATGTGTTGTGGGCAGATATTTTGTCTTACGGTGAATATATTTGAGAAAACAACATTCAACTTGTTCTGAATTACTCAATGGGATTCTGATAAAAATACAACAAAGTTTAATAGTGGCAGAGCAGCATCCTAAGGGCATATAGCTTTCAGTGCCCTGTGCTAGCTGATTCTGTCTATTTCTTTTTTCCTTTTTAAAATTACATCCTGGCTGGGCACGACACTTTGGGAGATTGAGGTGGGAAGACCACTTGAGCCTAGGAGTTTGATGGTAACATAGGAAGACCCACTTTCTATAAAAAATTAAATTAAAAAAATCAGCAGGGCGCAGTGGCACACACCCATAGTCCCAGCTACCTAGGAGGCTGACATGGAAGGATTGCCGGGGAGGTCAAGGCTGTAGTGAGCCATGATTATGCTTCTGGACTCTAGCCTGGGCAACAGAGCAAGATTCTGTCTTTAAAAAAAAAAATTACATCGTTTTGCCTTAAGACTGACTTTAACATCACTAATGTGTTTGCACATTTCCTTCCTGCTTCATAGTAGACCTCAGAACCACAACTTTTTTTCTCTAGGATCCCTTTCCCCTTCTGTTTCTTATCTAAATTCTTCAGAGCTTGTCATGTCCTTAATGCTTGAAAAAGCATGTCAAAAACTTGTTAGCCAAGGGAGGGAAATTATGTTTAAAATATATTTGGTCTGAAAATTCTGTCTGGTTCACCAGTCTACCTGCATGTACCTACGTTTACCCAAGCCGTGAACCACCCCAGACTCTTCTGACTGTTCTTCACGATACTGGCTTAAGATGACACACGAGAATCTCCCTAGATGTTCACATATTTATAATTGCTTCATAAATGGAAATGTCCACAAAAAACAAAAGGCAAAGAATAATTGGCCGACCACAAAGAGAAGAAAGGTATTTAAAATATCTTAGTTAATGCCCCAAACAACTGAATCAAACTGGAACAGATATTTGCCCTCCCATGCTTATAGCAGTGCTATTCACCATAGTCAAAAGATGGAAACAGCCCACATGCTGATAAAGAAATGAATGGATAAACAAAATGTGGTATGTATACAGTGGAATACTGCAGATGCCAAACTCTATGGATGCTCAAGTCCCTTATATTAAAATGACATAGTATTTGCATATAACCTGTGCACATCCTCTTGTATTCTTAAATCATCTCATATAATAATACCATGTAAATGCTATGCAAACAGTTGTTATAGTGTATTTTTTTTATAATTTTTTAGAAAACATTTTCAATCTAAGGTTGGTTGAATCTAAGGATGTGGGACTGGTGAATATGGAGGAACAACTGTATTAGTGTTAAAAATGAAGGAGATTCTAACCCATGCTACAACATGGATGAACCTTGAGGACGTTATGCTAAGTGAAATAAACCAGCCACAAACAGACAAATACTGCATGCTTTCACTAATATGAGGTACCTAGAGTAGTAAAATTCACAGAGACAGAAAGTAGAATGGTGGTCAGGGGCTGGGGTGAGGAGACTTTGTGTTTAATAAGTGCAGAGTAAGTTTGGGAAGATTAAAAAGTTCTGCAGATAGATAGTAGTGATGTTTAAAGAATATGAATGCACTTAATGCTGCAGAACTGTATCTTTATTTCATTTGTTTGAGACTGAGTCTTGCTCTGTCACCCAGGCTGGAGTGCAATGGCGTAATCTTGCCTGACTGCAACCTCCACCTCCTGGGTTCAAGCGATTCTCATGCCTCAGATTCCCAAGTAGCTGAGATTACAGTTATGAACCACCATGCCCAGCTAACTTTTATGTTTTTAGTAGAGATAGGGTTTTGCCATGTTGGCCAGGCTGTTCTCTAACTCCTGACCTCAAGTGATCAGCCTGCCTCAGCTTCCCAAAGTGCTGGGATTACAGGCATGAGCCACCGTGCACAGCTGAGAACTGTACATTTAAAAATGGTTCCATAGGTACATTTTATGTATATTTTACCACAATTTTTAAGGAATGTCTTGATTAAGAAAGAACTTGGGGCTTCAATCAGAAAGTCTGGGTTCAAATTCTGACTTCATAATGTATTAGCTGTGAGAACTCACACTATTTCCATATCTTAAGTTTGAGTTTCTTCACACACACAAAAAATGAGTCTAAAACTAATCTGTAGTTTATAGGCTTGTGAGGATTAAATGAAAGAATCCATTTAAAATCCTTTGCACACTACCTTGTCCATAGTTAGCATTCAATGAATGTTAGTTATTTTGACTTTATTATTATTTATTTATATCTAGACTCACTATTAAAGGTTATGTTGGTAGATTTTCCCGTGAATTTTTAGGATTTCAGTCCATACTTAGAATTCTTGATTCCGTGGTTCCCGGTGGTGATTTCAGTATTTGCCAAAGGTAGCACATCCAGAGACACTGATGAATAGCTTGAAGTTCTGATGTATTTGTGAGGTTTGATGGAAAGAACAAAGATATTGGAATAATTATAAAGTATTCTTTTATTTTTGGGAAAGAACGTTTTCAGCTGCTTCCTCTCAACCATTGAAAAATAAATAGCAAGGAAAATAATATTGATTTTTAAAAATATTCTGAAACTTTAGATAGTTTTTAAACTGTTTGGTAGTATTTGCTGCATAATCCAATAGATGTTATCCAAGTTCCAACTACAAGAAATTTCCTTTAGCCTAGATCATGCTTTTTGGAAAGCAGGTACTGGATATCTTCTGACTTGAATAATCACCGAGCAATAATCATGAAATATGTCAGTTTTACACTCAGAAGTATGATCCTGTTGTAAGTCATTTTGGTATGTCTTTGAGAAAAAACAGAAAGAACTATGGAGTTGCTGCCTTTGTAAAGGGGAAACTCAAGTAATATAGGGGAGACAGTGTGTCCGGCTTTTTACAAATGAAACCTCCACCCCTTGAAGGTTGCCATTATTATCAACACTATTTTAAAGGCAAAGAAAGAGGCTCAGAACTTGCCTGTGTGTGCAGAGAGCCAGAATTTGAATATAGGTTGATTTGGCTTCAAAGCCCATGCTCCATCCCTCAAACTACATGCTCCAGACCACAACTCCTTGCCATTTGTTGCTATCTTTGGAGCTAGCTTCCCTTTTGGAGCTGCTGCACGTTCTGACATCACTTTGGAACTACTGCTGTCACTGTTGGAATGTAGTAGTGGCTCCTGGCTCTCAGTCTGCCCTCTGCTAAGTGAAAGAAGCTGCTGCCTAGAGGAAATAAATCACAGGGGGCACAATGAGGCCCAGAAGTATTCCCTCTCTCTTATCTGACCTGAAATTGCCACTATTAAAGCCATTCTTGGTATACAAAAGTACCACTGTCTTCAGAAATTCCCTGTGACAGTTTACATATGCTACCTGAGAGTAAGAAGAAGAGACTGAGGGTTTCTTCTAGCACTCTCATTAGCAGTTTAGTTTGTCAGTTAAACCAGTTGTCTCCTGGAAGGCCTAGACAGACTATCCCAGAGAAGACACACTTGACAGGTGAGTGTCACTAGTGCTCAGTGCTCTAGGGCTCAGAGAGTTCAACAGGTCTGGTCAGAGGTCCTGAATCCTGAGCAGTGATGGGGCAGATTGTGGACCCTGGACTGATAGAGAAAAGCCTCAGCTATGGCTGCTTATAGTAGTGATTGTTTGTTGGTTGCAAGAAGCAACCAACCTGACCTACCTTAAACAAATGGGAATGCATTAGAAAAATGCAGGGGTATCTCAGGAAATGATGGAATTATTGAATGGCCAGGCCTCAGGAAGGACAGAACCAAGGAAAGTCCTGCAACCGCGGTAGCAGTTGTTGGAGGCCCCGGCCAATACCATCCAATGATCTGACTTGATTCCCAATCCCAGTGTTTCTCAAACCTCAAGCAAGAATGAGAATATGATATGTGTAGCTTAGATTATTGTTCACTGTTGGCTTACTTAGCAATGGCTGTGTTATGGAGAGGGGCAGGGTGAGGTGTCATAGGAAGTTCACACAACAGAAACAGGAACCTTCCTTGTGGGCAAACTAGGCGGTTTCAGAGAAGAGGGGCTGGGGTGACACTATGAGACCCCCGCCACATACCCTCACAGAAACAGATCTTCTCTGGGGACTTATTCTGTAGGGGAAATTGCTTTGGCATAGTCTAGTGGTTAAGAGTGTGTGTGCTTTAGAGCTAGATTGCCTGAGTTCACATACCAGCTCTGCCACTTCCTGGGCAATCTACTGAAGTATTGTGTGTCTGTTTGTATACGTCCAGAGCAGTGATAATAATAGTACCTACTACCTGAGAGCATTAGAACTAAATAAATTATGCCGGGTGCAGTGGCCCATGCCTGTAATCCCAGCACTTTGGGAGGCCGAGGTGGGCAGATCACGAGGTCAGGAGTTTGAGACCAGCTTGGCCAACATGGTGAAACCCTGTTTTTACTAAAAACACAAAATTAGCCAGGCATGGTGGCATGCACCTGTAATCCCAGATACTTGGGAAGTTGAGGCAAGAGAATCACTTGAACCCAGGAGGTAGATGTTGCAGTGAGCCGGGATCGTGCCACTGTACTCCAACCTGGGCAACAGAGCCAAACTCCATCTCAAAAAAAAAAAAAAAAAAAAGAACTAAATGAATTAATACCAGTGAAGAGTTTAAAATAGTGCCTGATATACAGTATGCCCTTGAAAAATAACTATTATGCCCTTGATAAATAACTATTATTATCTTGGCCTATGATGCAATATAACATTTACTGAAATAATCAAATGGGTCCACCTCACTTAAAAGATACCCCAATGAAGCTCTTTTTACAAGTGGTTTTACGAAAGAAAGAGGGAAAAAAGATACCCAGTGAAGCTCTTTTTACAAGTAATTTTATGAAAGAGGGGAACAATCAGATAAACCTCTTGTTTTGATTTAGTTTAACTTAGGCATAAATATAGATGCGACAAAGAAAAAATATGAGGATATAAAACTACTAGGAAAAAACATAAAGCAAAAAAAGAAAAAAACAAAAAGGGATATAACATCAAAAGCAAAATTTATGAAAGAAAAGCTAATAAATGTGAATTCATCAAAATTAAAAACCTTTGCTCTTCAAAAGTTACAATTAAGAGAATAAAAAACAGGGCCGGGGCAGTGGCTCATGTCTGTAATCCCAGCATTTTGGGAGACTGAAGCGGGCAGGTCACTTGTGCTGAAGCCCCGTCTCTACTAAAAAAAAAAAATACAAAAATTAGCCAAACATGGTGGCATTCACCTGTAATCCCAGCTACTCAGGAGGCTAGGGCAGGAGAATTGCTTGAACCCTGGAGGCAGAGGTTGCAGTGAGCTGAGATAGCGCCACTGCACTCTCCAGCCTGGGCAATAGAATGAAACTCTGTCTCAACAACAACAACAGAATGAAAAAACGGCCAGGCATGGTGGCTCACACCTGTAATCCCAGCACTTTTGGAAGGCTGAGGTGGGTGAGTCACTCAAGGCCAGGAGTTTGAGACCAGCTTGACCAACATGGAGAAACCTCATCTCTACTAAAAATACTACAAATTAGCTGGGCATGATGGTGCTGCCTGTAATCCCAACTACCTAGGAGGCTGAAGCATGAGAATTGCTTGAACCTGGGAGGCCGAGGTTTCAGTGAGCCAAGATTGTACCACTGCACTTCAGCCTGGGGGACAGAGCAAGATTCTGTCAAAAAAAAAAAAAAAAGCTACAGACTAAAAGAAAATATTTGCAAATTATGTATCTGATGAAACACTTGTATCCAGAGTAAAAAACAAGAACAAAAAACTTAAAACTCAGTAATAAGAGGACAAACTACCCTATTAAAAAATGGGCAGAAGATTTGACAGACATTTCACCAAAAAAAGCTATATGAATGGCTAATAAACATATAAAAAAGATGCTCAACATCTTTGGTTTGGGAAATGAAAATTAAAAGTCATAATGAAATACCACTGTTTGACTGACTATAGGAGATGTGGAGAAACTGGAATGCACGTGTTTGGAGAAACTGGAATGCACATTACTGGCAAACATGTGAAAAGGTGCAGCCACTTTGGCCATATCTTAAAAAGTTAAACATAAATTTAGCACATAACCCAGCAATTTATTTCCTACATGTCTACCTGATAAAATAAAAATTATATATATACACACACATATATAATGCTTTTATATACATTTTGTATGCATATATGTATGCTTATGCAAAGACTTGTATAGAAACATTCATAAAAGCATTATTTAAAATAGCTAAAAGGCCAGGTATGGTGGCTCATGCCTATAATCCCAGCACTTTGAGAGGCCAAGGTGGGCGGATCACCTGAGGTCGGGAGTTCAAGACCAGCCTGGCCAACATGATGAAACTCCATCTCTACTAAAAATACAAAAATTAGCCAGGTGTAGTGGCGGTGCCTGTAATCCCAGCTACTTGGGAGGCTGAGGCAGGAGAATTGCTTGAACCCGGGAGGCGGAGGTTGCAGTGAGCCAAGATTGTGCCATTGCACTCCAGCCTGGGCAACAAGAGCAAAACTCTGTCTCAACAACAACAACAAAAAGCTAAAAAATGGACACAATCCAAATGCCTATTGACTGGTTAAACAAAGTGTTGTGGTTTCTACAGTGGAATACTATTTGGCAATTAAAAGAAGCAAACTACTGATGTACATGTGTGTGTGTGTGTGTGTGTATACACACACACACACACACACACACATATATATATAAAACAGGTGAACTTCAAAAACAGTACGAGAAACAAAAGGAGACAGACACAAAAGACTATGTCTTGCATGATTCTATTTATGTGAAATTTCTAGAAAATGCAAATCCACAGAGACAAAAACCAGAACAGTAATTGCCTGTAGCTCGAGATGAGAGTGGGAATTTACTGCAAATGGGTGTAAGAGAAATTTTGGGGGTGATAGAAATATTAGAGAATTGGATTGTAATCTACTAAAATCATTGAAGTGTACACTTAATAGGTGAATTTTATGGTATGTGAATTATACCTCAATAAAGCTGCTTCTGTCCTATACTTCAGTCTGACTTACCAGTAAAAACTATAGCTAAAAACACTTGTGAAAGAACTCTTTTAGTTCAACAGTATTTTCTGAAACTTTGTTTTTGCTTCAAAATGTTTTATACCCAGTTCCACCCCATCTCACTTATCCATCTTAGAGTAGTAACTTTATCAGGGTTGGTAAATCATGTGTAGACAATGGAGTCTAATATTATTTCATAATGAGATTTTAGGTTTCAGTGTTTCTTCACTGATATGTAAAAAAAATACATCTGGAAAAGCCACAGGCACCCAATGCCAACCTATGAGAGCAGCCATGGGAGCTGAACCTGTGGTTCAACCCCTTAGTCTGTACCCTGAGACTTTAGGTTGAGCATCTTTATGAATTGTATTTGTATAGGTCTAACTATTCCTATTCTATTTGATACTGGACAGATCCCAGTATCACTGAAATGTGAGAAACCATTCTCCAAGGAAAATTCACCAGTGCTGATTTCTAGAGCTGCCGGCTAATACCCAGGAATTTATTTTTTCTGTGTTCAAAGTGCCATACTACTCTAACCCTGACAGGAAGAAAACAACTTTCAGGTTGAGTACCACATCAAAAAGGCTTCTCCTGTTACCAAAAAAAAAAAATTCATTCATTTGATAGTTACTTACTTCCTGTGTCAAACTATCAGATGTTCCCCCTGACTGCAGCCATCTGGAGGTTTGTTGTTTGTTTCATGCCAACATGTTAACATAAGGCACTTGGAGGGAACACTGTCCATTTGTTTACATATCCAGCCATCCAGCTATGCATCTATCATCTGCACATTCAACAATGGTTTCTTACGTACCAACTATGTACTATAGGACTTTCAAGCCTCAAGTCTTGCACTCGTGCAATACATATACATGCCCAAATCTCATGTCAAATTGTAATCCCAACTCTTGCATTCTTGCATATACTATACGTACCCAAATTAAGGATACAACAATGAGTAAGAATGATATAGTTTCCACTCTTACAGAAGCTAGTCTTTTTTTTTTTGGATAATAAAGGTCAGTAGTGGAGACACGTTTTTCTACTTTGCAAGTTTTCTTGTGCTGGCCTTGGCTCCTCTAGTGGCTGTACTGGTGACCTCTCAGGTGACATGGTATATTAGTTTGTTCTCACATTGCTATAAAGAAAACACCTGAGACTGGATAATTTATAAAGCAAAGAGCTTTAATTGGCTTATGGTTCCACAGGCTGTACAGAAAGCATGGCAGCATCTGTTTCTGGGGAGGCCTCAAGAAACTTACAATCATGGCAGAAGGCAAAGTGGGAGCAGGCATCTTACATGGCAGGAGCAGGAACAAGGGAGAGAAGAGGTGCCACAAACTTAAACAGCCAGATCTCATAAGAACTCTATCATGAGAACAGCACCAAAGGGATGGTGCTAAACCATTCAGGAAGGACCATCCCCATGATCCAATCACCTCCCACCAGGCTCCACCTCCAACATTGGGGATTATACTTTGACCTGAGACTTGACCATGGATATGGATGTGGTGCCAAACTATATCATTCTACCCCTGGCCATTCCCAAATCTCATGTCCTTCTCACATTGCAAAATACAATCATGCCTTCACAAAAATCCCCCAGTTTTAACTCATTCCAGCATGAACTCAAAAGTTCAGAGTCCAAAGTTTCAACTGAGACAAGGCAAGTACCTTCTGCCTATGAGCCTGTAAGATAAACAAGTTAGTTACCTTTAAGATACAATAGAGATATAGGTATTGGGTAAATACTCCCATTCCAAAAGGGAGAAATCTGCCAAAATAAAGGGGCTACAGGCACCATGCAAACCTTAAACCCAGCAGGGCAGTCATTAAATCTTAAAGCTCCAAAATAATCTCTTTTGACTCCTTGTCTCACATGCAAAGCACAGTGGTACAAGGGATGGGCTGCTAAAGCCTTGACAGCTGTGCCCAAGGCTTTGCAGAGTTCAGCCCCCATGGATGCTCTCATGAGTTGGCATTGGGTGCCTTGTTTTTCCAGGTGCACAGTGCAAGCTGCTGGTGGATCCACCATTCTGGGGTCTGGAGGATGGCATTCTACTTCTCACAGCTCCATGAGGCAGTGCCTCAGTGGGGACTCTGTGTGGGGGCTCCAACACTGCATTTCCCCTCCACACTGCCCTACCAGAGGTTCTCTATGAGGCCCCCTGCAGCAAGCTTCTGCCTGGACATGTAGGCTTTTCCATACATCCTCTGGAATCTAGGCAGAGGCTCCCAAGCCTCAACTCTTGCATTCTGTGCACCTGCAGACTTAACACCATGTGGATTCCACCAAAACTTATGGCTTGTACCCTCTGAAGCAGCAGTGTGAGCTTAACCTTGTCCCCTGTTAGCCATGGTGGGAGTCAGAGTGGCCAGGATGCAGGGAGCAGTGTCCTGGGACTGTGAGGCTGCTTAGGGCAGCAGGGCACTGAGCCTGGCCCACGGAAACCATTCTTCCTTCCTAGGCCTCTGGGCCTGTGATGGGAGGGACTATGGTGAAAGTCTCTGAAATGCCTTTGAGACCTTTTCCCCATTGTCCTGAATATTAGCATTTGGCTCCTTTTTATTTATGTAAATTTCTGCACCTTGCTTAAATATCTCCCCTGAAAATGGGCTTTTCTTTTCTACCACATGGCTTGGAGGCAAATTTTTCAAACTTTTATGCTCTGCCTCCCTTTTAAATATAAGTTCGAGTTTTAGGTCATTTCTTTGCTTATGCATATGAGCATAGGTTGTTAGAAGCAGCCAGGCCATATCTTGAACATTTTGCTGCTTATAAATTTCTTTCACCAGATACCGTAAATCATCACTCTCAGGTTCAAAGTTCCACAGATTCCTAGACAAGGGCACAATCCAACCAAGCTCTTTGCCAAGGTGTAACAAAAGTGACCTTTGCTTTAGTTACCAATAAGTTATTCATCTCCATCTGAGAACTCACCAGCCTGGCCATCTCTGTTCATATCACTATCACCATTTTGGTCACAATCATTCAACAAGTCTCTAGTAAGTTCCAAACTTTCCCTCTTCCTATCTTCTTCTGAGCCCTCCACACTCTTCCAACCTCTTCCCATTACTGAGTCCCAAAGCCACTTTCACATTTTCAGATATCTTTATAGTGATGTCCTACTCCTCAGTACCACTTTTCCATATTAGTCCATTCTCACATTGCTATAAAGAAATACCTGGGACTTGGAAATTTATAAAGAAAAGAGGTTTAATTGGCTCCTGGTTCCACAGGCTGTACAGGAAGCATGGCAGCATCTGCTTCTGGGGAGGCCTCAGGAAATTTACAATCATGGTGGCAGCGGGCAAAGTGGGAGCAGGCATCTTACATGGCAGGAGCAGGACCAAGAGCGAGAGGGGAGGTGCCACACACTTTTAAACAGCCAGATCTCATGAGAACTCTATCAAGGGAACAGCACCAAAGGGATGGTGCTAAACCATTCATGAAGAACCATCCCCCAATCCAATCACATCCCACCAGGCTCTACCTCCAACAATGGGAATTACAATTTGACATGAGATTTGGGCAGGGACACAGATCCAAACTATAACACACTGTGACTGCGGTAGCTCTGATAGTGGAGGCAGGGAGCTCCCCCGTGCTGGTAATATGGTTTTAATACACTGACAGTGGTTACTTAGTCAAGCTCTAGAGGGACAGGCTTGGAAGCAGATTTCTTTTTTTTTTTTTTTTTTTTTTTGAGATAGAGTCTCACTCTGTCACCCAGGCTGGAGTGCAGTGGCATGATCTCGGCTCACTGCAACCTTAGCCTGCCGGGTTCAAGCAATTCTCCTGCCTCAGCCTCCCAAGTAGCTGGGATTACAGGCACCCACCACCATGCCCAGCTAATTTTTGTATTTTTAGTAGAGATGGGGTTTCACCATGTTAGCCATGCTGGTCTCAAACTCCTGACCTCTGGTGATCCATCCACCTTGGCCTCCCAAAATGCTGGGATTATTTATAGGCATGAGCCACTGCACCCAGTGAGAGCTTCCTCTTTAACAACAAGGACAAAAGAAGCAGTGGCCACAAGAACATTGGCAGTAGTAGCTGCTGCCCTGCTGGTGTCTCCAGCACCACTGCAAACTAAATAGAAGTCAAATGTAAATTTTATGTCTTTTTATGAAAATGTACCTCCTGGACTTGGTTGGGAACACATCAGTTCTGTAAAATAGAGCACTTTTGTACCCTATTTTTCCCAAGAAATGATGTCATTTGTTTATAAAATATTTAATATTTCTGTAACTACATGGTAAATCAAGATTGTGTTTCAACTCTTGTGGTATTTTCAGCTCGGTAGTATGTGGTAGCTAGGCAATGACATTAGATAACATTGTTTTTAGAAAGGGAAATTAAAAATAATGTGCCTAGTTGGGACTCTACAGAGAAAAGAAGACAGTAAGTAATTAGCCAATTTATAACTAGGAACAAAAGATACAGCTCCAACCTTTACTTTTGAACAAAACAATGAAATAATATAAAAATAGAACAGTACTTTAGGTAATATAAGTGAGTTAAAACGTTGGCCAGGGGCAGTGGCTCACGCTTGTACTCCCAGCAGTTTGGGAGGCTGAGGTGGGTGGATCCACTAAGGTCAGGAGTTTGAGACCAGCCTGACCAACGTGGTGAAACCCTGTCTCTACTAAAAATACAAAAAAATTAGCTGGGTGTGGTGGTGCATGCTTGTAATCTTAGCTGCTCAGGAACCTGAGGCAGGAGAATTGCTTGAACCTGGAAGGCTGAGCTTGCAGTGAGCCAATACTGTGCCATTGCACTCCAGCCTGGGCAACAAGAGCAAAACTCCGTCTCAAAAAAAAAAAAAAAAAAAAAAAAAAACAACACCTCATAAGAACATTGTATGTGCTGTATAGCCTTTCTGGCCTAAACTATCTCTGCACATGGTAGAGTTTAAAGCTTCTTGACTTATATAATTTGCAGAATGCCACATATTTCTTTACTGCATCAGTCACAGGGGACTGCTATGGTAGTTCCTTTTCTTCTCTCTGTCTGGGAGATTCCTACCATTGCAAGCACTTCCTATGAGGTCAGAAATGACAAATATACAGCAGACATGTCTATGCCCAGAGGACCACCACTAATCCATTCCAGCACTGTTTTGTTGTTGTTGTTTGAGACAGAGTTTCACTCTTGTCACCCATGTTGCAGTGTAGTGGCGTGATCTCACTGCGACCTCTGCTTCCTGGGTTCAAATGATTCTCCTGCCTCAGCTTCCCGAGTAGCTGAGAGTACAGGCACCTGCTACCATGCTGGCTAATTTTTGTATTTTTAGTAGAGATGGGGTTTCACCATGTTGGCCAGGCTGGTCTCCAACTCCCGAGCTCAGCAATCTGCCCATCTCAGACTCCTAAAGTGCTGGGATTACAGGTGTGAGCCCCTGCTCCTGGCCCCAGCAATCTTTACCACTGAGCCCATGCATGGCCTCAGAATCCTTATCAGCTCACCATTCCAGGGCCCACTACCAATTGGTTGGAATTAACAGGAGATGAAACCTATTTGGTATCTTTTGATTAGGGAATAAAAATAGCGGCATTAGCTCTAAGACAGCAGCATTAGCTTCCTACAGTGAAGTGAAGCTGGGTGTGGTGGCTCACACCTGTAATCCCGGCACTTACATGTGTCCTTGTAGTCCCAGCCAGTTGGAAGGCTGAGGCCAGAGAATCACTTGAGCACAAGAGGTTGAGGCTGCAGTGAGCTGTGATTGTGCCACTGCACTCCAGCCTGGGTGGCAGAGAAAGACCCTGTCTCAAATGAATAAATAAATAAAGTGAAATGAATATATGTTACCTAGCAAGGAAGAGATTGACTTGGCCAAGAATAAGAGCTCCTGTTTTAATTTTTAAAAAATCAGCTTAATATCTCGGCCTGAAGAATCAGGAGAGAGAGTTTGAATATGAGAAAGCTAATAATAGTAATAACCAGGTCGGCAGTTTGAGGACCAGGACCAGGACCAGGAAGGCAGCACAGAGAAGAGTAGATAAGAGAAAAAGCCAAATTTGGCTTGTTTTGCCCTTCCCTGGGATCATGAT
Source organism: Cacajao melanocephalus (assembly GCA_963573385.1). NCBI lineage: Eukaryota > Metazoa > Chordata > Mammalia > Primates > Pitheciidae > Cacajao > Cacajao melanocephalus. The sequence continues at coordinate 196,986 of CAUYLG010031856.1, read as the reverse complement.
ACTCCAGCTTGGTCTCTTTCTTAGTGCAGGTCACTAACAGTGACTCACCTGCCACTTCCTGCATCACTTGGACTTCTTGGAAGTCTTCCACCAAATACTGGTTAGGGCAGCCCAGCTCCAACCATCTTGTGACAACTGACAACATTGTGCTTGAAGCAAATCTTAGTAAATAGTAAATCCCTGTGTTGACCATTTCTAGTGAAAATGGAAATAAAGCTTTTAGTGACCTCAGAGACTATGAGATTTGTGGCTTTACAATGAATGGCCTGAGGTCATATGTGTAGCCAGCCAAATCTAGGAACTTCCACTTAACGTTCTCTGATAAAGTCACTTAATGATGGGGATAATTTTACGGGCCCATTTAATGAAATGACAAAGACCATAATGCAGCCTTGCAAACTGCCACTTTCTTCTTTACTACCTGTGTGACTTTGGGAAAGTCTTGCTTTTTTTCTGTTTCCTTATCTGTAAGGTAGTGTAATTCTTTTATTTTTTTTTTAATGATAGCAAAATTTATTGAATGTGTACTGTGTGGAAGACATTGCAGATTGGTCCTGGGGAGTAATCAAGGATGGAATAAGTATAGACAGCACCTTTGAGGAGCTTATCACATAGAATAGAGACAAGAACAATAAGAACAACACAAAGGGGCCAGGGTGAGGTGGCTCATGCCTGTAATCCCAGCACTTTGGGAGGCTGAGGTGGGCGGAACACCTGAGGTCAGGAGTTTGAGACAGGCATGGCCAACATGGTGAAACCCTGTCTCTACTAAAAATACAAAAAATAGTCGGACATGGTGGTGCGTGCCTGTAATCCCAGCTACTTGGAAGGCTGAGGCAGGAGAATCGCTTGAACCCGGAAGGCAGAGGTTGCAGTGATCCCAGATTGTGCCATTGCACTCCAGCCTGGGCAACAAGAGCGAGACTGTCTCAAACACACACACACACACACACACACACACACACACACACACACACACAGAGGCAAGGAGATGGGTCTTAAGAAAAATGCAGGAATTGAAGTGTTAGTGGACAGATCACTGACTACTTACCAGTCATCTGACTTATTCTGATTGGAAAGATGTTCAGTAAAGGCTGGTACAGGTGTTTTTGTTTGTGTTAATGGAAAAATAAGATTATTCCATATACTTTACTCTCTTGTGCATTATTCATGGAAGAACACAGTGAGCTGGTAAATAGTTTGAAATTGATATATATAAGGATGCAGTATATGTTTTAATATTGTAGAGAGCCCAGCCACAACATATTACCAACAGGAAAGGCAAAACTTGCTCCGATATAAACCAGAAGCTTTGGAGCTAGTTATGGCACAAAATGCAAGTCTGCCGTCTTCAAATCAAAGTGTTCATTAGAACAAAGATGCCAATGTGCAACCTTAACATTTTGTTACTTTGGAAAACATTTACTCTTCTTTTGACTCTGAGCTGAAAGAAGCACAGAAGAGTTTTACAGCAACAAGCTAAAAATAAACTAATCTTCTGTAGTCCTCCTCCTTTCAGCAGTAAGAGTCTAACCCAACTTAAATGAAAATAAAATTGTGATCAGTTTTAGTTACTTTCTCCTCCTTCCTGCTGTTGAATCCCACTGTAATTAGCATTTTTATTTTTTAATATCTAACTTTAGTCAAGAAAATGAAATTGAGGATTAACTTGTGTAATGTTTCAGAACTTTTACTTTGTTGTCTACTAATACACTCCTCCATCCAATGAACTTCATATTTCTACAATTTTGTGCATGCTTTTTTTCTAGAAAATGAGGAATAACTCCAAGAGACCAATTAGCAAGGAATTCACTATCTACAACTCTTATTTTTCAAAGTAATTATTATTTTTAAATTTTTTATTTGAGATAGAGTCTCATTCTGTTGCCCAGGCTGGAGTGCAGTGGCACCATCTTGGCTCACTGCAACCTCCGCCTCCCAGTTCAAACGATTCTCTCGCCTCATCCTCCTGAGTAGCTGGGACTATAGGCATATGCCACCATACCCAGCTAACTTTTGTATTTTTAGTACAGATGGGGTTTTTCCAGGCTGGTCTCAAACTCTTGACCTCAAGTGATCTGCCCGCCTTGGCCTCCCAAAGTGCTGGGATTACAGGTGTGAGCCACCACGCCTGACCTGCATTTCTTTTTATTTGCCTCAAACGTAGAGCTAATTACCATACTTGAAATATATATGTTTAGCCTCAATTCATCTTGGATATACCGAAGACAAACTCAAATATAAGTGGAAAGAAATTATATGGCTGATGTTTTATTTAAATTGTTTTTCTAAATGAATTGTTTCATTTTTGAGGCAGGTCTTGTTCGTGCTCTGTCACCCAGGCTGGAGTACAGTGGTGTGATTATGGCTCACAGCAGTCTCAACCTCCTAGGCTCCAGCTTTCTTCCTGCCTCCGCCTCCTGAGAAGCTGAGACTATAGGCTTATGCTATCAGCTGAGAGTATAGATGTGTACATCCAGCTAATTATTTAATTTAAAATTTTAATTATATTTTTTGATATTACACTTGAAGAAACTTGACCAAATAATTTTTAATTTTCTTTTTGTAGAGATAGGGGTCTCCCTATGTTGCCCAGGCTGGTCACAAACTCCTGGGCTCAAGGAATCCTCCCACCTAGGCCTCCCAAAGTGCTGGGATTACAGGCCTGAGCCACTGTGCCTGGCCTAATTAAGAATCTTAAATGAGCAGTGTAGCCTAATTGTGGTTGTATCATCATTTCTATTGCCTTAAAAGGATAGTTTACCCTAAAGCACATGGTAACTGAGTCAAAGCTGAGAACTGGTGATTTCTGACTAGAAGGGACCCCCTTTGCCCTACTACTTGTGCCATCACGTATTGATAACATTGCTTGTGCAGTGTTCCGCGTCCACAAGCCTGCGGACTCCCTCCCCAATTCCTACTGAAGCAATGCGTTTTATTTCCAATAAGACCACTTACTTTCCCTTCTCATTTGCAGGAATAGATTGGTTTGTTCTTTCATCCTCAGAGCTACAGAATATATACATGAATTTTAATATATATGATAAATAGATGAACACTGTGTTCTTGTCTCAGTAAAGTGTTTCATTTCTTTTTATCTCTAAAGTTTTTGATAGACATCTTTAAGACAGATATTCTCCTTATTGTCTTGGATATATGTGGCTAAATCCTTTTGCCTGAGCTTAAAGCTTTTTTCCTTCTTCCTCTCCTTTTCCAAGTCCTTCCCTTCCCTAGCTTTCTACCTCCTTCCCTCCCTCCTTACTTCCTTTCCTTTTCCTCCCTTCCCTTTCCTTTCTTTTTTTTCCCTTTGTGGGATTAATATCATTTTATATAAACCAAACAACAACAAAAAAATTAGAAATCTTGGCCAGATGCGTGGCTCATGTCTGTAATCCCAGCACTTTGGGAGGCTTGAGGCAGGTGGATCACTTGAGGTAAGGAGTTTGAGACCCAACTGGCCAACATGGTAAAACCTTGTTTCTACTAAAAACACAAAAAATTAGCCAGGTGTGGTAGTGCACATCTATAATCCCCGCTACTTGGGAGTCTGAGGCAGGAGAATCTCTTGAAATTGGGAAGTGGAGTCTACAGTGAGGTGAGATTGTGTCACTGCACTCCAGCCTAGGCAGCAGAGTGAAACTCTGTCTCAAAAAAAAAAAAATTAGAAATCTAATAAGAGTCTCAGATGCCTAAATATTTTGCCCTAAAAATGTGACTAACCCTGATGCCTTTCAAGCTCAAGAATCAATTTCAGACTAAATTATTTAATTATTTGGCATAAAAGACAAAGGCAATAGCAATAGTTTATTTACCAAATGTCAGAAGAACAAATCAGTGGGTGAGATGCTCTCTCTGTCTTACACACACACACACACACACACACACACACACAGAGCCCACTTGATAAATTGTTGGCAATTTTTATAGTGAATACCCTAGGGCATGCTATTTAAAAAGACCTTATTTAAAGCCTTTTTTTTTTTTTTTGCTTTAAGTGGGTCATTCTACACTTTTTAACATTCAGATACAATATTCGCTACAAAATTTATGACTTTTAAGGTTGGAAATCAAGCTCACCTCAGTAAATAAGGTGTTAACCAGTTTCTTATTACAAATCTCTTAGAACATTCGTAAAAGTGAAAGAAATATATCTTTATTGAAGTTTGCTTCTGTGTCAGGTGCCATTCTTTGAGTTTAGGTCCTGAAGATAGACTGCCTAGGCAGAAATCTGAGCCGTGCACTCTCCATCCGAATGACCTAGGCAAGTGACTTAATTATGCTGTGCCTTTATTTTGTCATTTGTTTGTAAAATGGGACTAATAACTCAGTTTATATGTAGAATAGATAACTCAGTTTATATGTAGTTGTGAAGCGTCATTAAATAATACAACAAAATATTTGGCACACTGCCTTATTCTCAATGAATAAATGTCAGCTCTGATTGTTGTGGATCTCTTTTTTCCTTTTTTTTTCTTTTTGAGACAGAGTCTCACTGTGTTGCCCAGGCTGGAGAGCAATGGCAAAATCGTGACTCACTGCAACCCGCATCTCCCAGGTTCAAGCCATCCTCCCACCTCAGCCTCTCTAGTAGTTGGGACTACAGACTTGCACCACCACGCCCAGCTAATTTTTGTATTTTCAGTAGAGATGGGGTTTTACCATGTTAGCCAGGCTGATCTCAAACTCCTTACCTCAAATGATCGGACCGCATCGGCCTCCCAAAGTGCTGGGATTACAGGCATGAGCCACTGCACCCGGCCCCTTTTGTTGATATCTTTGCTTACCTTCAGGACTTATTATTTTTCTCTGTAAGGCAGGCACTATTGCATCTATTTACCTGCTGAGTAAACTTAAAACCAGAAAAGTTTAGTAACTAGAGCTCTTCACCAGCAGAGAAGCTCTAGTATTTGAACTTTCTTTTCTTTTTTGTTTTTTTTTTTAGAGACAGGATTTACTGTGTTGCTCAAGCTATCTCCAACTCCTAAGCTCAATCGATCCTCCTGCCTCAGCCTCAGACATGCACCATTTGTCTAGTTCCTAAGACCATGTACCACACTATACTGAGTTCTCTGTCTGTATACAGATTATAAATCATTATAGGATACATTTAGGATAAATCAGAAAATTTGAATTTATCAGGTATCCCAACAACCAATTAATTTTAGTAACAGAAATATGTGTAGCCACTCTAAATTTTTATTTTATGAGAAAAAACAGATAATTAAAAATCAAATTGCAAGGAAATTTAGCTAAAGAAGAAGAAGGGTGGCTGAGTGCAGTGGCTCACGCCTATAATCCCAGCACCTTGGGAGGCCAAGGCAGGCAGATCACAAGGTCAGGAGATCAAGACCATCCTGGCCAACATGGTGAAAACCCATCTCTACTGAAAATACAAAAATTAGCTGGGCATGGTGGCACACACCTGTAGGTCCAGCTACTCAGGAAGCTGAGGCAGGAAAATTGTTTGAACCTGGGATATGGAGGTTGCAGTGAGCCAAGATCGTGCCACTGCACTCCAGTCTGGTGACAGAGCGAGATTCCACCTCAAAAAAAAAAAAAAAAAAAAAAAAAAAGAAGAAGAGAAAGAAAGAGAAGTAGGAGAAAAAGGAGTAGGGAGGGAGGATGAAAAATACACACCATAAGATGTATTTCAAATGTGGGATAGGTTGAAATCACTCTTAACTCATTTACATTATTCAGAATTGCTTTGGGGATATCATGTTGTAGCTTGAAGTACACAGACTTTGGAATCAGGTAGAGTGCAGCTATTTGGATTCCATCTCTGCTGAGTTAGGGAGTTCTGGGTCCCCCCCCTACCCTGGGTTCAAGTGATTCTCCTGCCTCAGCCTCCTGAGTAGCTGGGATTACAGGCATGAGCCTCCATGCCCAGCTAATTTTGCATTTTTAGTAGAGACGGGATTTCTCCCTATTGGTCAGGCTGGTCTTGAACTCCTGACACCAGGTGATCCACCTGCCTTGACCTCCCAAAGTGCTGGCATTATAGGCATGAGCCACCGTGCCTAGCCAGGGAGCTCTAAGCCTTAGTTTTCTTATGGACAATTGTATCTACTTCACAGATTTGTTAAGAAGATTAAATGAGACTGTTTGTAAAATGCTGGTAATGATGCCTAGGACAGACATGGTGCCTGGTGAACAAAGCATAATCAGCTTTTATAATAGTTTTTTGAGGTTGTATAAGGTTAAAAATGGGACTTATATTAAAAGATGCTCAATAATAGTGTAATCATAACACTGTGAAATTTTAGAGATGGATGGCCTTCTAACTCAATCATTTCATCTCATATTTGAAAAAACAGAGACTCAAAAAGACTAAGTGAATTGCCCCAAATCACACAGCTAATTATAATCAGATTGGAACTAGAACCTGGCCTCTTAATTAATGATTCCCTTAATTTAAAAAGTTATGAGTGAATGATCATGCCACTTGAGCAATAAATCATGAAATATGAATGTGAACAGAATTTAGAGTTCTAATCTTAGAATAAAGTTAGACATATATTTAATGATAGCCATAATTATTATTTTACTGCATGATAACAAGGCATAAATGATAAGTAGTTTATATTAACAAGTGTCATTGTAATTATTTTGTGCAACCAAACCAAGAAAAGGAAAAATAAAATGAAGATCAGGAAACTGCTCTGAGGGCCTCTTCAAAGGCTCTGGAATCTATTACCTAGGGGGCCTAGCTAGCTGTGTTTTTCTGGCAAAAGATAAAGGGCTTAGAAGCGGTTTTGTTATTTTTTGTTGTTATTTGTATTTATTTATTTATTTTTGAGACAGAGTCTTGTTCTGTCACCAGGCTGGAGTGCAGTGGCACGATCTTGGCTCACTACAATCTCCGCCTCCCAGGTTCAAGCAATTCTCCTGCCTCAGCCTCCCGAGTAGCTGGGACTACAGGCATGTGCCACCATGCCTAGCTAATTTTTGAATGCTTAGTAGAGACAGGGTTTCACCATGTTGACCAAGATGATTTGGATCTCTTGACCTCGTGATCCACCCACCTCGGCCTTCCAAGGTGCTGGGATTACAGGCGTGAGCCACAGCACCCGGCCCATTATTTATTTATTTTTTTAGAGACAGAAACTGTTAACTGAAAAGCAGACACTTAAGAAAAGCACTCATTCATTTTTTTAGACACAAGGTCTCACTTTGTTGCCCAGGCTGGAGTGCAGTGGTGTGACCATAGCTCACTGCAGCTTCCAACTCTTGGGCTCAAGGGATCCTCTCATGCCTTGGCCACCTAAAGCACTGAGATTAGAAGTGGGAGCCACCACAGGCGGCCTGAGAAGTGACTTTGGAGGGAGGAGGGACAAGAGGTTGTTACCACTCACCTCCTCCCCTACTAATGGAGGAATCGGCTAGTATTCTTCTTCTCTTTCTCCATCAACTTCTTGCTTGGATCTGGAAGTGTAAGCTACCAGAATCCAATTCTTAGCAGTCAGTGCCAGAGGCAATGCTCCGAACGTGTTGATAGAATAAGTGCTTTTAGCATGTTTAACATGATCATTATATTCTTTTTTAACAAAATTAGTGAAGTTTTAATTGATACCTATTAGATGTACATATTTTCTGGGTACATATGAATAATTTGACACATTCCTATAATCAAATCAGGGTAATTGGGATATCCACCACCTTAAATATTATCTCTTTTCTTTATGCTAGGAACATTCAAATTATTCTCTTCTAGCTAGTTGAAATGTACAATTGATTAATGTTAACTATGGTCACCCTGTTGATTATTATTGTGTTCTGATTCCCAATACTTTGTGGTCATTGCATTGATAACACTCAAGTCCTTAAATAACACCGAGGTCATGGAGCATCCCTCACTCCAGCCAAGTGGGGACACTTGGCTGCCTAATTCCCTCTGTGGTCTTTAGAGAGAATCCCAGTTTTCCAATTCCTTCTTCTTTTGCTGCCAACAGGAGAGGGTGAGAGCTCCCTTTTTCTACACTCTGTCAGGGGGACCAGATCAAAGATGTGATTGAGGGAAAGGTTCTTGGCTCAAAGATATTCTTTTCATGGCACATGGTTCCTATCAGATATTTATGTGGAGGTTTTCCTGAAGTAGGGTATCATTCATTTATATTTGGTTATAGATTAGTTTAATCTGATTGTTTTTCTAATACTGAAACTGAAGGGAAGAGATTTCAGATCGTGGGGGAGTGAAAGAGATGAAGGACACAGAGGTACATTTGGAGAGGTAAGAGTTTTATGGACCCTCTTTATTGGGGTTCCTGTGGGGAAGTTTGGTTGCCCAGATAGCAGGAATTAGAGAGAAAATGTGCCAAGAGGAGGTGAGGCACAAATGCACAGAGAAGAAGGTAAGATTCTAAAGACAAATTTCATGTGCACCACAAAATCTTTCTAGGACTTCCTAGACCCTTACTTCTGCCTTTCTTCTTCCTGCATCTTAAATAAAGTGGGTACTTAAATCTGATCAAGTCCTGAATGGGTGAGACTGAACAAATTGCTCACCCAGGGATGATCTGTACAAAGATCTTTGCAGAGACAGGCCCAAGACTACCTTTGGGCAGTGAGTGAGTATGTTTCTTAAAATGTGTATGAGAATATTTTCTGTGTGTGTCTGGGTGTGGATGAGCTGGAATTGCCACCTAGTGACATTTTCCCTGCACCTTGATACTTGGGTCTAATTAGTACTTACACTCATTGATAAGTCTACCTTCTTTATCCAGGTCACCCAGTAAGTATGTGTGTGCCTAAGTGGAGGGTGGGGAGGGTGAGGCTGGCATTCATTGTAGCATTGCACTCGAGGCCTCCTCTAGCTGCATGGTTTGGGCCTGCTGGCAAATGTGGCTTTCCTGCAGCTATTGTTACTCTCCTGGCTACCTTGTTGCTCCTGTCACTGAGGCTGCCATTTCTACTATTCTTGCTTTATTCTGACCCTTTTTCCTGTGACTACCAGTAACTTGTCAGCTACAGTGCTCCAGCTCAGTATTGCTGTTCCTGCTCCACTAATCCTGGAGTTAGAAGAGAGATTTGCCCCAAGATGGTGATGGCTCTTCCTACCAACCTTGGCTAATTTTTTAAGAGGTAGATGGAATGGATTTTGGAGCTGAGAAGACTTGAGTTTGAATCCTAGCTTAGTGACCACTTAGTGACCCCTTTGACCTTGGGCAAATTACTTAAAATATCAGACTTTGTTTCTTTACCCATAAATTGGAAGCTGGGTGTAATGGTGTATACCTGTAGTCCCAGCTACTCAAGAGGTTGAGGTGGGAAGATTGCTTGACTTCGAAAGTTTAAGGCCAGCCTGGGCAACATAGTGAGACCCTGTCTCAAAAAAAAAAAAAAGGAGACAATAATGCCTCCTTTACACAATTGCCATGAGAAATAGAGTTATTTTATAAAAGATACCTGGCATATAGTAAGCGCTTAGTTACCAGTAACTGAGACCATTATTTGAATGGCCACAGTTCTTTTGACCAGCATGTAACAGATAGCTCAGAGTTCCTGAAGTAAGTGTGGAAACTAGGTCACTGCTTATGACCTTGTTATAGTTGATTGGTGATTTATGGATGGTTTCTAGGGTAATCTTTGTTCCTAGGGAACGTAGCTAACTACATTTAATTTTTAGATAATGGAATTTTATGGAAAAGCTTTTTCTTTTTATCATTAACAAATTAACAAATCATTACATCATTGCATCTTTTCTTTTCTTTCTTTCTTTTTTATTTTTATTTTTTGAGACAGAGTCTTGTTCTGTCACCAGGCGCCAGGCTGGAGTGCAGTGGCGTGATCTCGGCCCACTGCAACCTCCACCTCCCGTGTTCAAGCAATTCTCCTGCCTCAGCCTCCTGAGTAGCTGGGACTACAGGCACACGCCACCATGCCCAGCTAAGTTTTTGTATTTTTAGCAGAGATAAGGTTTCACCATGTTGATCAGAATGGTCTCAATCTCTTGACCTCGTGATCTGCCTGCCTCAGCCTCCCAAAGTGCTGGGATTACAGGTGTGAGCCACCATGCCCAGCCATTGCATTTTTTCTAATGAACCCAACTTGAGCACTAAAGTAACTGGACTTTTCAGAGTTGGGCTGTTGCCTATGAGGACTAAAGGCAGGCAGTGTGACTGTCTTAGGTGTAAATCGTTCCTTGCTGGTAGGCAAGGACCTGGTTATTACTTACTGAGGGATGGCTGTTTTATTAGGGCTGAATTGGGTTCAGCCCTATTGCCTGAACCGAAAGACAATGACATGACATCTGTGGCCATGACTGTACATAGCAATGGAATTGTTGGTTTGGGGTCCATTTCTAGGATCTTTATTTGCCCAAAGAAAGATGGTGGGTCCCAGCCCTCACCTTCTTTAAGACATGGCAGCCGGACGTGGTGGCTCACGCCTGTAATCCCAGTACTTTGGGAGGCCAAGGTGGGTGGATCACGAGGTCAAGACATTGAGACCATCCTGGCCAACATGGTGAAACCTCGTCTCTACTAAAAATACAAAAAATTAGCTGGGCGTGGTGGCGCGCGCCTGTAGTCCCAGATACTCGGGAGGCTGAGGCAGGAGAATTGCTTGAACCTGGGAGGCAGAGGTTGCAGTGAACCAAGATTGCGCCACTGCACTCCAGCCTGGCACCTGGTGACGGAGCAAGACTGTCTCAAAAAAAAAAGAAAGACATGGCAGGAAAGGAGATCCTCAGAGCAACAGCATCTTGAGGAGGAACTTCTTTTTTTACAGGCATTTCAGGATAACATCATACTATACTAATATCATTATTGATATCTAAACCAATACCAATGTCAATACTAAGAGCAATAGTGTGTGTGTGTGTGTGTGTGTGTGTGTGTGTGTGTGTTCTTTTTTGTTGGAGATGGGATCTCATTTTGTCTCCCAGGCAGAGTGCAGTGGCATAATCATAGCTCACTGCAGCCTTGAACTTCTGGCCTCAAGTGATCCTCCTTATTCAGCCTTCCTAATAGCTAGGACTTTAGGCATGCACCACCCCACTCAGTTAATTGTCTTATTTTTTCGTAGAGATGAGGTCTTACTATGTTGTTCAGGCTATTCTCAAACTCCTGGACTCAAGCAGTCTTCCTTTGGCCTCCCAAAGTGCAGCATACTATATTATGCTAATACCAACATCAATTCTAATATCATTAAATGCTAATACTAATACTTCTACTATTTCTGATACTAACTACCATTTATTGAGTATTAAGTGCCAGACACTATGCCAAGAACTTTGTAGGTAACATTACAGTTAATCCTCATAAGAATCTGTTGATGATAAATTATAAAGTGCTTAAGGTATATCAATAACTGTTCTATGTGCTTTACAGTTATTTACTTAATTCTCAGTGCAACCATAAGAGACAGGTAGAATTGCTATTCCCATGGATGAGGAAATTGAAGATCAGAGTGGCTAAGTAACTTGCTCATGCTCATACAGTTAAACATGTGGCAGAGCAAAGATTTAAAATAGGTTTCTCTGACTCTAAATCTGGTATTATGTGGTGTACTTGTGTGTTCAAAATTGCAGCTGGGCATGGTGGCTCGTGCCTGTAATCCCAGCACTTTGGGAGGCTGAGACAGGAGGGTCTCTTGAGCCCAGGAGTTTGAGACCAGCTGCGTAACATAGCCAGATCCATCTCTACTAAAAATAAAAAATTAGCTGGGTGTGATGGTGCACACCTGTACTCCTAGCTCCTTGGGAGGCTAAGGTAGGAGAATAGCTTGACCTGAGGAGTTCAAGTTTACAGTGAGCTATGACCGTGCCACTGCACTCCAGCCTGGGTAACAGATACTCTGCACCCCCCTGCTCAAAAAATGTTGCCAAGATGCATTTATAAACTGTCATACAATATCTGCATCTACTAATGAAATTTATGATAATAAACTGTCTCAGTAGAATGTGCCTTTTTGTAAAAAGATAATCTTACCCTGAAATTTTGCTCCATTTAAAATTATCTTTTGAATTCAGAAGAACTTTCTTTTGATTTTTCTTAATTTCACTAAACTGATTTGAAGATAGGCTTCAGAAATGGCTCCAGAACTGGATTATAATCCATTGTTATGAATAACTCTGAGGCTGTCTTTTAAAGTCTCCTGTGACTTTGAAAATAATTCAAAAAATATTATTTGTGATAAGTACTTCATCATATTTTACTTGTGTATGTCTCTTTAATAGTAGATAAAGACATCAGAACTATTTCCTTAAATTGTTCTTGTCAAGCACCACTTTATTGTAGAACTGTCTTTTGCTAAATTGGATTTTGGGGAGAGCTTAGAGCTTAATGTTTATAGGGAATTTTCAAAGGAATTTGATTTTTATTATTTTTCTTAGTTTCCTATTTGATTTTATTGTTGAGAGGGATGTCCCAAATAAGGCCTCCGAGACTGATATCTTTTATCTGCAGATTGGCCAAAACATACTATGTACACAGTAAATGCATAGCTATTTTCCTGCGTCTCATTTCTCTACAAAGGAGATGCTCAAGGGGCCTACTGATAGTTCATTTTTCCTTTAATCCATGCATTGACCAGTAACTGCAGTCTAATCTCTTTTGTCATTTGCAATGGAGTTAACATTTTACAACACAGGCCTTTCTGGATGACGATGACTAGAATCAGATATCTACATATGATAGCTTTCACCAGCTTCCTGAGCTGTGAAAGGTACTGAAATTGAGGACCAATCCTGCCAGTATCTAATTATACCACAAACCAGAACTCTTATGTGGTCTCTGATGGAATGCAGGAGTCAGGCAGACTCTTTCATGATTTAAAGCACTGTTCTAACCTGGGAACCATAGATTCCCAATGCATTTGTGCTTAGACTTGAGGGCCCATGAATCTGATGGGAAAAAAAAAATCTCATATTTATTTTCAAAATCTCTATCTGAAATATGGTATTTTTTTTTCCATTGTGAATATAGGACATGAACCATGACAGAATTAGCTTTAGCTATGATTCAGTCTTTAATAGAAATCACATGTATTTTCCTTTTACATTACAGTAGTTACTGATATCTCAAAATATTATTTATCCTCCTCTTTAAGATTGTGGTAATTATTAGATGTACTGTGACATCTTGAAATGTGGTATTTTGAAACACACATTAACACAATTAAATTCAAATATTCTGATAACTGTATTTCTTTTCTTTTTTTTTTGTTTTTTAAAGACGGGGTTTCACCATGTTGGTCAGGCTGGTCTTGAACTCCCGACCTCAGGTGATCTGCCCACCTTGGCCTCCAAAGTGCCTGGATTACAGGTGTGAGCCACTGTGCCCAGCCTTGATAACTGTATTTCAATATAATTGGTGTGCTATCTTGTATCTTATAGATTTAAAAACATTTTCAGAAAGGGATCCACCAGACAGCCAAAGCAGTATGTGGCACAAAATAGGTTAAAAATCCCTAAAGAGTTGGCACAAAGGTGTGTGGAGCAAAGGAACTCTGGTCAAATGCAGTCTCCAAGTCAAACTTTGTGTAAGATCCAGAGAATCTTATGAAAGAGAGAGCCTCATTTGTTCTTCCAGCTTTCTGCAAGGATGACTATTCCTGCGTCTAACAGAGCTTAATGTTTATAGGGAATTTTCCTAGAAATTGAAAACAGATTCCTGAATCAGAAATCTTGGAACATAAAGAAAACTAGCCAACCAATAGCCAGAGGTGTGAGCAGGTCCTAGAAGGCCAACAGAGCTTCTATCCATGGTATATCAGGCATGAGCCCAGGTAGACTGGAGTGTTTCCGTGGACCATGCTACCTAACTACTCATATGATTTCTGCACGAAGTTACTATGTTGCTCATTACTTCTGTACTGAGTTTTAGGGGGATACTTAGAAATACTTAATATGTAAAACACTGACACAACTTTAGTCTTTATTCTGAAAGATGTATACAGGAGAATCTAGCTTTTACTCTTCAAAATTTAGTGTGGCTCTAATATCCAGAGGTTGACTGTGTCTTGGGACTACAATTATCTTGAGCTAATGACTGCATTCTCTGATTACTCATCGGAGAAAGTATTTGTTTTAAAATGCGTAATCTTAAAATAGAAATAATTTGGGAAAATTATGTGTATCAGTTAGGATTAAGATCTGCTGCATATAATTGAAAACTCTAAATCTATTTATTTTCTCTTATGTAAAAATAAAAAGCCTGATGTAAGAAGTCCAAGAGTAGCATGATATCTCTGTAAAGTTGCCAACCCAGGTTCCCTATTTCCGCTACTCCATCCATAAAAAGTGACATTTGTCTTTAAGTTGCCTCATGAGTCACTATGACTGACGGAGCTCTTGCCATCACATCTGCATTCCAAGTAGCAGGAAGGAGAAAACCCAGAAGGATAAAAGTGTTCTTTTCGCAGCTGGTTGGCCTCTTTTTTGCAGCCTTCTTAGTTGGTCCTATTTCATACTTCTGCTTATATTTTCCTGACCAGAACTTAGTCACAAGGCCCTACCTACTTTAAGGGAGAATGGGAGTGTAATCTCATAATTATGTGTACTGTTGCCTCTCAAAAAACAAAAACTGGGGTTCTGTTTCTAAAGAGGAAATGGAAGTGGATATTGGGTAGCAAGTTATGGTCCATGTGACGGTATATATAGCGAACATTTAATTAAGCATACACATGCTTCAGAGAAGTACTCAAGAAATAGCACTGGACTAGCAGACAGTTGCCTTAGGTCCTAGTCCCGCCTCCATCTTTTATCTACCACACTTGGAGCAAATTACTTAGCTTCTTTGAAGTTTAGTTCTTTCATTTTTAATGTGGATGTGATAATTCTTTTCCTTTCAGCTTTTCAATTGTTGTGAACTATAATTGAAGCAATGCATATGAAAGCACTTTTAAAACTATAAAAGCATTGCATAAATGCAAGGTGTTTTGTTTCTTCAGGATACATGGGAGTTGTGATCAGAGAAAGGTCTGTTCAGTAGATCTCTCAGTAAACTAGTTACTCATAAAACCCCAAGCCAAGAAGCAATCCCCATCTCTATATTGACTTAGCAATCTCTGATAATGTATTTTCTAAATTTAGATAGAGATTAAACTGTTGTGTCACCAGATCATTAAATGATGCCAGTTACATGTACTGTAACTGTGATATGGGTAAAGCAATAAATTTTAAATATAGTATTCTGTGTGATGGCCATTGTTTTCATGGGCATCTTGGTTACCACTAAGAGGACAGGATCAACTCTAGCTAGTAGAAGCAGAAAGGGACGCTTTGCAAGGTTTAATACGGCCTGCAGAATCACTGGTGACAGGGAGCGGAAGAAAGAGCCCCAAGGCTGAGCTTCTGTAGATAACTCCCAAAGCCCCCATAGAATTGTGCTGTGGCTCCTGCCGTGATCAAGAAGCCATCTGTTAAATCAGGAGTCTTGCTCAAGGTCTTGACTCCAGAGTTCACACTGCTGCAGCCTCAATCAGATCCAGCCTGATCCACACCAGCAAAATGGTGCTTCCTTCTCTTTCTTACCCCACTTAACTCCATTCCAAAACACAGTCCCACATGATTGCGTTTGATTGATAGAACCTCCATCAACCCAGAACCCTAGCTTCAAGGGAGTCTAAAAAATATAGCTTTCATCTTTGAAACCTCTGCTAGAAGCATGTTGGAATAGATGTTGTATGTGCTAATCCATAATATCTGCCAGAATGAATGTTAATTGTACCTATGAAATGGAATGTGCTATTTGAGGCCCCCAAATACTGCCAACATGTCTTAGAAATGAAATTATTTCAATGAGGCATAATATAATCAAGGCAGAGGAAATTCATTTAACTGTGGATTGACTGAAGAGTCAGAAAACATGCATGTACGCGTAACTGCGGCGTGCCATTAAGTTAATACCTTTGTGCTAGCATGCCAGGTCAGGCATGTGGATGTTTCATTAAGAATATTATTTGCTCATAAAACAAATTTCTGTTTGTTTCCATTGATCAGGACTAGAATAACTTACTCACTTTAATGTATTTACACATCACGACAAAACCACAATAATTAAAGTTCAACAGACACATAGAGGTGATCTGAAGTTTTATTGACTAGGAGAGTTCCCAATATTCATCTTTTTGCTTGAGCAGCTTAGCTGATAAACATAAGGCATTCAAAAATAAGAATGGGTTAGAGTCATAGAAAAATAACCATAGTTCTTAATTATTTAAAAAAATATTGTGGAAAATAAAATGTATTCATTAGTGTGAGAAGATGGTTTTGTTGTCACAGGTCAGATCGCTTTCGGAGACATGTAGACTTCCAACCTGATAATGCAGAACTTCCTATGGCTACAGAACCATGACTTCTCACTGACTGGTGTATTGGGAAATTAGAGGAAGATGGTCAATGGATGGAAGAATTAGACTGACATTTCTTTTTTTGTTTGTTTTTTGAGATGGAGTCTTGCTTTGCGGCCCAGGTTGGAGTTCAGTGGCGTGATATCAGTTCACTGCAACCTCTGCCTTGCGGGTTCAAGTGATTCTACTGCCTCAGCCTCCCGAGTAGCTGGGATTACAGGCATGCACCACCATGCCTGGCTAGTTTTTAAATTTTTAGTAGAGATGGGGCTTTGCCATGTTGACTAAGCTGGTCTCGAACTCCTGACCTTAGGTTATTCACCTGCCTCGGCCTTCCAAAGTGCTGGATTACAGGCGTGAGCCACTGGGCCTGGCCTAGACTGACATTTCTAAAGACTGCTTCGGTGAGGCTTACACAGAAGGGAGCAGAGAAAGCAAGACTGGAGGCTCTGTGGTAGTGAGCAGATCCCTCTTTCTGAAGTCTGTTTTGTTTTTTCCTAGGAGAATGGTTCTCAAACTTTTTGGTCTCAGAGTTGTTTAAACTCTTAAAAATAATTGTGGCCCCCAAAGGGCTTGTGTTTATATAGATTATATCTATCAATGTTTATCATTCTCAAAATGAAAACTGAGAAATATAAAACTATTTGTTAAAAAAATAACAATATTAGGGTTGGGCACAGTGGTTCATGCCTGTGATTCTGGCACTTTGGGAGGCTTGTATGAGCCCGGGAGTTCGAGACTAACCTCGGTGACATAGTGAGACTCAATCTCTACAAAAAATGGAAAAGATAGCTGGGCATGTGGCACACATCTGCAGCTTTAGCTACCCGGGAGGCTGAGGTGGGAGGATTCCTTGAACCTAGGAGTTGGAGGTTGCAGTGAGCTATGATGAAGCCACAGCACCCCAGCCTGAGTGATAGAGCAAGACCCTGTCTCAAAAACAAGCAAACCTAACAACATTAAATCTATTACATGTGAATGTAAAGATTAGTTGCAATATAACTTCACGGTTCTTTTCTGGATTTGATTGGGTTTCAGTTGGTATCATGTACCTGCCTCCTTTGTGGAAACAGCATTGTGAAATGGATACTGAAATGCTCTTGAGCTGGGATGGGGTCACTAAGAAAATCTCTATGTTTATTTTTCCACAAGTGTTTCCCTTTTTATGGAGTTGGGCCAAAGTATTCCTGTACTGTAGTTTCTAGTAGCTTGAAGTGGGTCAGGTAGGGTAGGACTTGGGTGGGGTGAATCTTGCCAGTAAACTAAATCCCAGGTAGGCGGGAAGTGGGGCGGTAATCTAGAAGAGTGAGGAGGAGGGTCCCTACCCCTTGCATATCTGGAAAGGCCTTTAGGCAGCATTGTCCTGGAGATCAAGGCGCTCATGATTGTCAGGAACAAGACCATAGGCTTATTTTCATGAGATTTTTCCCGATTATGGCTATGTAGCTGTTAAGAGGCTAAAGCAAGAATTCCACCAGGAATTGATTGAGATTGTGAGAGTCAGATTTGGGAAAGATTTTTGGAGAGTCATGAGTTATAAAATGGGTGTGTGTTCTGAAAGAGTATCATTAGAAGAATCTCACAATTGTATGTTTCCTCCTGTGAATTCTTAGAAATGCAGAAATCATTTCTTGAATGTGAAGAGCCTTCAGTATTTCACAGCTCAATTGTTAGAATTTACTTTAGCACGTTAGATTTATCCATTGCAGACTTCTACTTGAAATTAAAGGACTCTCATGTGAAGCACAAGTGAATTTGGTTTCAACAGTGTTTCTGAGTTATCACAGGGAGGGCTCAGGTTTTGTTGACTATGAAAATCTTTTGATATTTCAGAAGCCTTCTTGTCTAATCCTTTCCTTTTTTTTTTTTAAATCTTGCTCAGGTTGGTCCTACCTTTCTTCATACTTGTGGTCACAAGATGACTAAAATATGTTTTGATCCTACCTTTCTTTAGTTTAATATACTATCTTAATCAAAGCCATTTTTCCCCCCATAGTAAATAGTTGATTTTATTCTAGGCTTTTAAAAATTCAGAGTTTCAGACCTGACACAGTGGCCCATGCCTGTAATCCCAGTACTCTGTGAGGCCGAGGTGGGTGGACCACTTGAGATAGGAGTTCATGACCAGCCTGGCCAACATGGTGAAACTCCATCTCCACTAAAAATATAAAAATTAGCCGGGCGTGGTGGCACATGCCTGTGATCTTGGCTACTAGGAAGGCTGAGACAGGACAATCACTTGAACTTGGGAAGCAGAAGTTGCAGTGAGCTGAGATTGTGCCACTGCACTCCAGCCTGGGTGACAGAGTGAGACTGTCTCAAAAAAATAAAAAATAAAAAATATACTCTCATATTCAAGGATAATCGAATTTACTCTTTCATCCTGTGATTTTCTATGTAGTAATATGTGTTTATTTCTTTTTAGGTCTGAGTGCAGTTATATATACATTTTTTTACTTTCTTATTAGAGAATCTAATAAACTATCAAATGTTTCCTATGGTATATTTGTAGTTGATAATATGATCACTAAATGCAGAAGAATGCTTTACTGACCAATATCTCTCTTAAATCATGATTCAACATCATTATTGTGCTTTTACCAATATTTTTCTTTCCCTAAATTCCTAAAGATAGATTTTGATTCCCCAAAACATTTTGTCTTCTATATTTATACATCTCAATTTCTGTATATTTTGTGCTTTATATAACTATTTGAAAAAGTATGATCATAGGATATCAAATGATGTCACAAGAAGAAAATACATAGAACTAGAGTCTTCTTGCATTTCATTGTGCTATTAACAGCAAACTCATTAACTGTGTTGTTTTTCAAAGTGTTCACAATGTTTGTTCATATTGCTAAGCAGAGAAACTGTCCTTTGGAAGAGAGTACAGATAATTTTCAGAAAGAACCGTCATAAAGCATGTTTCAGCTAGGAGCAAAAGCAAATAAAAGCTGCAAACGAACCAATAAAAGAGAAAAAGAAAAGCATTTGCAAAATAAATTCTATGATGCACTTAGAGAAGAGCTGTATGACATTTCCTTTTGCTGTTATAATGATATACTCTTCGGTTGACCAGCGGGCCAGCCGGCCCCTAAAGACTTCATATCCTGTTTTCCAATTATAGGACTACAAATTAATGCACCTCCAGTGTTGAGCAATGACATTTTGGATCATTTAACTAACTCCTTTACACAGGTTATCCTCCTTTATCAGCACCATAAAAACGAGACTGATGGCAGCATGTGTAGTCACTGCAAAGAGTAGACTGATAAGCTGGTGAGTCATGACCTCATTCTTTCCTGTTGCCCAGCATTTCTAGCAAAGTTGAAACACTGAGGAAAAATGAACCATGGATTTTGTAAACAGAGAAGGAAATGTGCTGAGAGGTAACTCTGACGTTAGAGCTAGAATGAGAAATCATCTGGAGCCATAAAAGTTTGTCAATTTTTTTTCCTCTTAGAAATTGCCTCATGGACAGTGTAAACCATCCTTATATGGTATTTTAATAATTTAAGTAAGATGATCCGTTAGGTTATTAAATTAAATCTTTGTGTTGCTACTATTGTAACATTAGATGAATGAATAACATGGATCTGTGTCTATGCTCTGCCATTGATATGGCTGGCATGGGAAAGGGTTCTTCCTTTGTTTTCAGGGCTTATATTGTTCAATTGGACAGAATGGGAGAAATAACTGCTTAAAATACTTAATAAATTCTTTCTAATAAGATGATGCTTTCAAAGAAACTCAGACTCAAGGTCCCTTTTCCTGAGGTTTGAATGATCAAAGAGGAAATCAGTATCTAAACCTACCTTTTTCTTCCTTGTTCTAGAAGAAGGTATATCTCATGTATATATATATATATATTTTTTTTTCCTAGCAAATAAGGGAATAAGGTCTTATCATAGGTAAGAGTAGCTATATTTGAAAATGATATAAAATTTGGATTTATATGTGCCATCCCTAAATTTGTTCATACATAGAGTTTCACTGTTGCGATGCATTCTGTGACTTGAAATGTGCATTTTTATTACTGGATTATATCACCATTAATTAATATTTTAAGATAAATCCTGTAATTATCTTATGAATGTGACATTGTGTTGTGTGCAGTTTACATTGTGTTATGTGTAGTAAGAAAATCTACTGAAAGGGGTGAGATGTAATATTGTGCTGTGTGTGTGAGATCTACTGAAATCTCACCCCTTTTCTCTACCAGCTTTCAGTGGTAATGGTCATGGTGACGGGAACAGTTAAAAACATTACTTTGCTGAAGCTAACATTTATGTAATTTTTTGTAATATTCTTCAGGTATTTCTTCCCTTTTTAATAAGATAGGCTAAAAAGAAAAAAAAAAAGAAAGAGAAAAAGTAACTCTTTCTTGACACCTGAGAGGCTTTGGAAATAAATAAAAGGAAAATGTGAGAACTTAAATGATTTTTTTCCTACACCCAACAATTAGGGAGGAGAAGTTGAAACTGAAAAAGAAAACGAAAAAGAAAGTAAGACAGAAAGGAGGGAAGGAAGGAAGGAAGGAAAGAAGGGAGGAGGGAAGGCAGGCAAGAGAGAAAGGACTAAAAATATCAAAATATAAATACCAACTAGCCATGATCTTTTTTT
Organism: Cacajao melanocephalus; assembly: GCA_963573385.1. NCBI lineage: Eukaryota > Metazoa > Chordata > Mammalia > Primates > Pitheciidae > Cacajao > Cacajao melanocephalus. The sequence continues at coordinate 176,067 of CAUYLG010031856.1, read as the reverse complement.
TTTTTTCCAATTTTTTTTAGAGACGGGGTTTCACCATGTTGGCAGGATGGTCTCGATCTCTTGACCTCGTGATCCGCCCTCCTTGGCCTCCCAAAGTGCTGGGATTACAGTCATGAGCCACCACGCCTGGCCTAGCCATGATCTTAAGAAGAGTTGATCACCTTCTGATTATCCAGGCACTGACTGAGTCACAGCCACATATTCCTCCTTCCCTTGTTTAAACTGAGAATGCCCTCTTTCAGCAAAGTCCAAATGCAGTTATGTTTGACCCCTAAACAGTGTTAGTTCAACACCAGAGAAGCTATTTTTTCTTCTGGTATCCAAATTGTAAATAATGATATTTTTCTCAGAAGTACTTTCTCCTATTATGCCTTCAGTGTTGGCTTTTCTTTTTGTGATGTTGTCTGTTCTGTTTTATGTGCATGACATTTTGCTGCTCCGAGCCCTGAGGCCAGCCATACATATGTTAGTGTCCCCAGGCTCATATCCTTACCCACCCCTGCCCATAGAACCTACTCTAAGTCAGCTGTGGCATCTCACCAAATCTGCAGGGCTAACTTATACTAAGTTACCAAATTGTGGTTCCCAGGCAAAAAGCATCAGTGTTACCTGGAAACTTGTTAGAAATGCAAATTTTAGAAAAACAAAAACAAAAACAAAAAAAGGAAAACAAACAAACAAACAAACAAAAATGCAAATTTTGGGGCCCTGTCCAGGAAGAATCAGAAACTCTGGACCTGTGGTCCAGCAACCTTTTAATAGATTAAAACTCCCCAGGTGATTCTGATGCATGATAAAAAGTAAGTACTTTTTAACAGGGAACAATATCTTTACATGAAGAAATGCATTTTTTGATAGTAGAATTTCGATATATCATTGACAAAGGGAAGTTATTCTAACGTCCCTCAGATTATAAAAGGGAAGTTATTCTATTGTCCCTCAGATTTTACCATTAGGTAACTTCATGTGTTATAAAATGGATGTTGCTTTGGGTTCAAATGCTGAAATAAATTATTTGAAGCTGCAGTAAATCTCATGGTAAGCAAATAAGGGTGGCTGTAGTTACATAGAACTACGCTGGAATAAACTTGGTTTTAGGCCGAGCGCCATGGCTCACTCTGTAATCCTAGAACTTTGGGAGGCAGAGGCGGGCGAATCACTTGAGGTCAGAAGTTCGAGATCAGCCTGTCCAACACGGTGAAACCCCATCTCTATTAAAAATACAAAAATTAGCCAGCCATGGTGGTGCATGCTTATAATCCCAGCTACAAGGGAGGCTGAGGTAGGATAATCACTTGAACTTGGGAACTGGAGGTTGCAGTGAGCTGAGATAGCACCACTGCACTCCAGCATGGGCGACAGAAGGAGACTTTGTCTCAAAACAGACACATAAACAAACAAACACTTGGTCTCAGTGCATTGGGATAGGGAAAAGATTGAAAGAATTTGTCACTTTATTGCAAAGATGGGCAAGCTTTGTTCCACTTTATCTTTTTGCATTTGACCTTGAAATGATTACAAGAATGGCTACAAAGCCTCTGAAAATTAAAAGTCATCTTACCACAAAGGAATTTTTATGCAGAAGCTTTAATGTTGAATTTAAATTGATCTAGATTACAGACTGCATACTTTTAACTTTCTTGGTGGTTTTATGTAAGTGAATTAATTTTGTGCCTCAATTTCTCTTTCACTTGTAGGTATTTTCAATCACGAGTATAGTATGGGGACTGTTAGTAAAAACTATTGAAAAATGTTTCACAATACTTTATTATTTCTAAGATACGATGATGACTATCAGTGTGTATATTTATACTGACATAAATAAAGCGTATTTTCTCCTTGGTGTTTTTACACAGATACCTCTTATTAACTAAAGTTGGATTACCTAGGCAACTCTGAGGAATTATATGAATTACATACTATTAAAGCTATCATTGTGGGCAAGAGTTTAGGTGCTATTTTCAGCCCTGGCTGTGTATTGCAATGGTATGCAGATGAAAAATGTATAAATGCATGATCTTGTCAATAAGAACAAAATGAATAAGCAACACCAATGACGGTTTTGTTGCAACCAATTCCCCCCTCCCTTTTTTTGTGGGAATATGTGGCTGGCACACAGTAGTAGGCATATAAATTGAACAATTTAATATTTTATTTAAATAAAAGCAAATTAAACAGAAAGGATTGACTTCATCTTTAGTTAAGAATGTCAGTGGATTGGCTCTAGGAAGATGTGTTGGAGGGAGCGGAAAAATTGGATCACTTAATGATTAATTATATGAGGATCCATGAGAATTCCACTTAGACCCTAATAAGTCCAATTTGATTGTTTCCTGATTACATTTTTACATTCTTCTGAAAGGGTCTTCAGAATTAAAGAGAGTTTGAGGAGCAGGGAAGAATGAACAAGAATATCAAGTTTCCCAGAAGCTGGTAAAGTACTGCCTATGACTCTGCCTTTAATGTCATGGAAAAAGCTCTAACCCAGCTGCTTCACATAAGGGTGCAAAGCTATGACAACTGAGGTGACTTAGAGCAGCTAAACCAGTCCAGGTTTATGCTTGATCTATCTCATGGCATAATCATTCTTTTAAAAAAAAACTAGCATTTGCTTTCTAATTCTCTCAAAGCACCATGCAAGTATTTATTGAACTTCCCAATGCCTGATAAAGAAGATACCAAAACAATTTATTTTATAAATTATTTGTGAGTGGATGGGTGTGGTAGGAAGGAATTTAGTGATTTCTTAAACTTCAGCTTTTGAGTTCTAATTATCTTTTGGTGCTATGGGATAACAGAGTGTAATAGAAAAAACACGTTTGACTTTCAAGTCAGAGCGATCTGGGTCTGCATTCCAAACCAATCATGTAATTAGCCTCGTGGCATTGAACAAATTACTTAACCTTTCTGAACCTCAGTTGCTTCATCTATCTTTAAAAAGGGGATGGTAATGCTAACTTATTGTAACCATTAAAAAGGCTGTGTGTAAAAATGTCTGGCACTTCACAAGCCCTCAACACATAATAAAATGTATAATAGTTCTTCTTTTGTTAAGTTTTTTTTTTTTTTTTTTTTTTTGAGATAGGGTCTCATGGTGTCACCCAGACTGGAGTATAGTGGTGCCATCTTGGCTCAATGCAACCTCTGCGTCTGGGGTTCAAGTGATTGTCCCACCTCAGCCTCCCAAATAGCTGGGATTACAGGCGTGCTCCACACATCCAGCACATTTTTTTTGTATTTTTTTGTAGAGATGGGTTTTTGCCTTGTTGCCCAGGCTTGTCTTCAACTCCTGAGCTCAAGCGATCCACCTGCCTCAGCCTCCCAAAGTGCTGGGATTACTGGCATGAGCCACTGCACCCAGCCTTGTTTTATTAATTTTATCTTTTATATCACATGAAGAGAAAATGCTCACAAATTCTAGCCTGGGGCATTAGGTATGTATTGCTTTCAGTAGATTTTCTCAATTGTGCATAGATCATGGTCCTGAATTGATGTTTTTAACCCCTCTGGCAAGGCATGATAAGGACAAAAAGTTAATTTTATCCAGGATGTATTTGTTAGTCTGTGGCCAAGCTCTTAGCCATATCTTTTGTAGGATCTTTCAAAAGTCCTAAAAGAAATAATTCATTTAGTATTTACACTTGATCACTTAAATATTATGTATTTTAGATTAAGCAACATCTGGAATTAACCTCTTATACAATTAATTTTTTTTTAAAGCCAACAGATGACTCTTTTTGGCACTCTTCTGATAAAATTCTGTCCAGGCCCGCAGAGTGATCATCTTGGGACTGGCTGCTCGCCTCTCCTAGCCTCCTCCAGTGCCACAGGCCCAGCTGACCTCTGCTGGGTTTCCTGGGGGTGGGCCTGCCCCTCTCCTGCTCACTCTGGGCCATTTGCCTTGACTTGCTTGGCCCACTCCAGCTGCTTCCCATTCATTTCCTGGCTTCTGCGCTTGCAGAGGGCTTGGGAATTCTTTCCATGTCAGGCAGCAACCAGCATTCTTCCCAGCTGGCAGTTTTCCTGCTACATGGGAGTCTTCCTCTTACAGTGTCCTCCACCTGTCTGCAGCTATAATGCTTCTAGATATGTCCATGGCCGTGGAGCTCAGTGCACGTGTGACACAGCCTGAGCTGAATTTTGCTCAAGGCTTCAGGGGAGGCCACCAGCTCCACACTTTATTCAGGGCAATGGAAATCCCCTTTCCCCCCACCATGCTTCTCACCCCCAGTCAGCAGGGAAGCATCCTTTGAGCAGATGAATTTCCATATGTGCCGGTTTCTGCTTCCATTTCCCCAAATGAGAATACTACAGAAGGTCAGCAGAACTTGGAACCAGCTCACCAGGGTTAAGTCATGGAAAACACCAGAGATCCAGACAGGAAATAGGGGCCACGGGTAGTTTCAGATAGTGACAAGAAACAGGAGTGGCTGAACATTCACCCTGTGGATAAGTGGAGTTGGACACTGCCTGATGCAATTTTTGTGTCTCTGACGGTGGCTTCCATTGGCTTTACACAGTGCCTGAAGTTCTAGTTCCTAGCCCAACTTCCTCTTTCCAGTAAAGGCAGGGTGTGGTGCGGCATTTTCCAGAGTGTTCTGTGCAGCATGAATTCCCTGAGGTGCTCCTTGAGAAAAGGTTTTCATACTTGAATAACATTGTGCAATGCTGCACACTATAGCTTTGAGAAGACACAGAGTGCATTCATGTATTAGACTATTCATTCTTGGAAGCTGTGCTTTATCCAGAGGCTCTGAAAGTTATTGGACCACAGAATGCTTCCTTCAAATAACACTTACTTAATCAAAATCAATAAAATTAATGTTTAATGGACATACTGGTTTTTTTTTCTTTGAGACAAAGTCATGCTCTGTTGCCCAGGCTGGAGTGTAGTGGTTCAATCTCGGCTCACCACAAGCTCCGCCTCCTGAGTTCAAGCAATTCTTCTGCCTCAGCCTCCTGAGTAGCTGAGATTACAGGCGTGCACCACCATACCCAGCTAATTTTTGTATTTTTAGTAGAGACGGGTTCCTACTATGTTGGCCAGGCTGGTCTCGAACTCCTGACCTCATGATCCACCCACCTCGGCCTCCCAAAGTGTTGGGATTACAGGCATGAGCCACTATGCCCAGACTTGTTTTTTTGTTTTTTGTTTTTTGGTTTTTTTTGAGATGGAGCCTTGCACTGTTGCCCAGGCTGGAGTGCAGTGGCATGATCTTGGCTCACTGCAACCTCCACCTCCTGGATTCAAGTGATTCTCCTGCCTCAGCCTCCCGAGTAGCTGGGATTACAGGTGCCTGCTATCACCCCAGCTATTTTTCTGTATTTTTAGTAGAGATGGGATTTTACTGTGTGGGCCAGGCTGGTCTCAAACTCCTGACCTTGTGATCTGCCTGCCTTGGCCTCACAAAGTGCTGGGATTATAGCCATGAGCCACTGCATCCGGCCTGGTTTTTTTTTTTGTTTATTGTTTCTAATTGAGTTGAGGTCTTGCTCTGCTGCCCAGGCTGGAGTGCAGTGGTGTGAGCATGGCACACTACAGCCTTGAACTTATGGGCTCAAACGTTCCTCCTATCTCAGCTTCCCACTACCATGCATGCTAATTTTTTCTATTTCCTATTTTTATTATTTGTAGTCAGAGCCTCACTGTGTTGCCCAGGCTGTCTTTCTCTCTTGAACTCCTGGGGTCAAGTGATCCTCCTGCCTCAGCCTACTAAAGTGCTGGGATTACAGGCATGAGCCATGGCACCCTGTTCAACATACTGTTTTTAAAGCCAAGAACACACCTACCTCAAGGCCTTTGTCCTTTCTGGTGCTTCTACTTGCTATGACCTTTCTATGGATGTTGACATGACTCACTTCCTCAACTGCTCAAAAGATGTTTTCTCTGAATATCTTATCTAAATGAGTCTCCCCATTCACTCCAATAGAGTCATTTTCTATTTATCCCCTTACCTGGCTTTGTTATTTTCTCTAGCAGTTATAACTCCCTGGCATTATAAATCATTTATTTATTATGTAATAATTAATATATTTTTGACAAATATATTTAAGTTAAAATGAAAGCTCCCTGAGGACAGAGGCCTTGGTTTGCCCTCTGTTGTAGCCTCAGCTCTAGAACTCTGCCTCTTTCTCTGTTAGTAGGACCTTGAGCAAATCTCTTCATCACTTGGACCCTCAATTTATTTTGGTAAGATGAAGAAAAACAATACCTATTGTGCTTCTTTCATGGGACCATGAGGAGGATCAGGTGAGAACTGGGCTATGATAGTGCTTGTAAAAACTGTCAGGAGCTAAAAAATATAGGTTGTTTATATATTATTAAATATATATCTATGTACATAATAAATTCCTTATTAAAGACAAAATGCTGTAAAAACAGACTAATACAGCTACGAAGAAAAGAAAAAAAAAGAAAAGATAAAATGCAAAACAGAAAAGGGAGGTAATCCCCATGGTGAGATCAGATGAGCTAGGAATGTGAGGATAGGTCGTTTTGACAGAAGGGAGGGACAGGGTAGAACAAACTCTAAAGAGCTAGTGTGACCTAGAGAGAGGAAAGACCCCTTGATACTGTCTTGAATCACAGGAAATGGGAGAAATACTTAAGAGGGGGAAGAAAGTTCTATGAGTAGAGGTTGTTGGTGTAATCTAGTGGTTATTGCTTTTTAGATGCTACCATATCTCTGACACTTTGATTTTTAAACAAATTTTATTTAATCCATCAGAGAGTCCTTTAGGGTAAGTGTCATCTAGATTTTATTCTCAAGGAAACTGAAGCAGAGGGGCTTTCAATACCATACTGTATCCAAGGCCGTATAGGGACCATCCAGGTCTCAATGCCAACCTGAGGCTGCCTGACAAGGCAGTTTTGGCTCCCATGAGCCTAATAGGTCTCCTCCTCGCCCTATTTGGAGGTGGTCCTGTAAGAGTGAGGACAAGGTTGACCAGAGAACTTCTATTAGCCTCTTCCTTAGCTCTCTCTAGAAAAAGTTTGAACCATAAACCTACAGTGGTGCCACACACCCAGTTGATGTATAGAACCATCCATGGAGTCGCTCTTTAGGGGAGGGAGCAGGGGAAGGAAGGAGGAAGGTAAGTAGTAGTTAAGGTATAACAATGGTGATGACTTCGTTATTTGAGGAAATGTACGTGTGTTCAGAAAATGAAAGTTGTTGAGGCTGGGCTGCATGGAGACAACTGTTTGTCTTGTTTACTTGTATTATTTTCTGCTGCCAGGGCTTATATCCTCTCATATCTTGTTTCTCTTTATTTTTAAAACCATGTGTCGGCTGCGTGCGGTGGCTCACGCCTGTAATCCCTGCACTTCGGGAGGCTGAGGCGGGTGGATCACAAGGTCAGGAGATCGAGACCAACATGGTGAAACCCCATCTCTACTAAAAATACAAAAATTAGCTGGGCGTGGTGGCACCTACCTGTAGTCCTGGCTACTCAGGAGGCTAAGGCAGGAGAATCGCTTGAACCAGGGAGTCAGAGGTTGTAGTCAGGGGACATCGCACCATTGCATTCCAACCTAGCAACTGAGCAAGACTCTGTCTCAAAAATAAATAAATAAATAAATAAAATAAACCATATATCAATATTTTGTTTGCATTAACTAATTATCTGTGTGTCTCCATATGAGACAATCTAAAAATTATTAAAGACTTCAGTAGAAAATCTGGGAACTGAATGAGTGGAATGAGATCTATTATAAGATTCTTCTCTGTGTTACCAGTGTTTTCCTAATAAAGTTTTACATTAACTTTGAAAACCTTAATTTATTTGGGTATTAAATTAAATTAACGGTCTCCCACCAATCTGGCAGTTAGTTCTGAGGTGTGAAACTTGCCCTTTCTGAAGATGCTGGGAACTTTGCCCCAAAAAAGGAAACAATGGTTGAAAAATCAAATCTTGACAATTTTAGAACATGGGTTAGTTGAAATCTTTGGGATGAAATGAGAGTGACTAATAATCATGTCTATTCCATAGAGCTCATTTTCCTCAAACAAGTTGTCAGGGAGTTAGTCTGGAGGAAGGCTTTGACTACGTGTGTGTAGCAGCAAATCTAAGCAATTGTCAGGATGATTCAGCCACCAAGACCTTTTACTAGAAATAAGCTGATATTTAGAGGTTAAGAATGGGAGTGGGGAAATGTTTTTCTCTCATTTTTTGAAAATAATGCTTTCCATGTTTTTAGTTTGAGTGGATGTTGTGTGCACGCATGTGTATGTGTGTGTGTGTCTGTGTGTGTGTGTGTGTTTGTGTGGTGTGAGAGAGGGAGAGAGAGAGGTGAGGGAGATAAGAAAAGGAGAGAGGAAAGAAGTGGGAGAGGAGGACAGGCAATGTCTTGAAACATCAAACTCTGGGATAATTTAATAGTTGGATGAGGGTTTTGCTTCCTGTTAAGGGACAGTGCCATGTAGTGGTTAAAGGTTTTATGTCAGACACTTAGATTCAAAGCCTGGCTTAGTGTTTTTCTTAAGCTGTTCTCTGTAACTTGAGAGATCATAATGGTCACCTAGTGTGATTCTATTTATCTTCCAAAAGGTCCTACTTGGATCTTTTGGAGTTTTCTGTAATTGTATCAGCCATAATGAATCTTTCTGTGTTTTGAATTCCTGCAGTAATGGCCTTGTAGGAGTTCTCTTTAATTGTATCAGGAATAATGAATCTTTCTGTCTTTTAAGTTCCTGCAGTAATGGCCTTGTAATATTTGTGTATATGTTTATCTTGCCTATTCTTTGAGAGAAGACTCTCTGCCTTACCTGCCTTCGTATTTCACACAACTTTTAGTATAGTGTACTCAATAAATGTTTGTTGATTGAATGAAAATGGATGAATGAAAAAATACTTTGAGCAAAGCTTGTGAAAGCTTTTGTTATAGTAGAGGTGACTTGTCTGAGTTCTAAAATATGTTTTAGAACTAAAATACAGTAGAGGTGACTTGTCTAACTTCTAAAATATATTTTATTTTAATTTTTTTTAATTTTTAATTTTTGTGGGTACATAGTAGGTGTATATATTTATACGGTACATGGGATGTTTTGATACATGGATGCTATGTGAAATAAGCACATTGTGGAGAATAGGGTATCTATCCTTCCAGGCATTCATTATTTGTGCTATAAACAATTCGATTATACTCTTTAGGTTATTTAAAAATGTACAGTTACATTATTATTGTCTATATAGCTGGGCGTGGTGGCTTACCCCTGCAATTCCAGCACTTTGAGAGGCCAAAGCGGGCAGATTGCTTGAGGTCAGGGGTTTGAGTCCAGCTTGGCCAACATGGTGAAACCCCATCTCTACCAAAAATAAAAAAAATTAGCTGGACATGGTGGTACATTCCTGTAATCCCAGCTACTTGGGAGGCCGAGGCAGGAGAATTGCTTGAACCAGAGAGGTGGAGGTTGACAGAGTGAGACTCCATCTAAAAAAAATATATATATTATTGACTATAGACTGGGTGAGGTGGTTCATGCCTGTAATCCCAGCACTTTGAGAAGATAAAGCAGGTGGATCACTTGAGCCTAGGAGTTCGAGACCAGCATAGGCAACATGGTGAAACCCTGTCTACACAAAAAAAGTTAAAAATTAGCTGGATGTGGCAGTGCACGCTTATAGTTCCAACTACTTGGGAGCCTGATGTGGGAGGATCTCCTGAACCCAAGAGGTCGAGGCTGCAGTGAGTCAGCCTGGGCAAAAGAGTAAGACCCTATCTCAAATAATAATAATAATAATAATAATAATAAAATAAATTATTAGACTATAGTCCCCCTGTTGCACTATCAAGTAGTAGGCTATTCATTCTTTCCATTTTTTTTGGACCCATTAACTATCCCTACCTCTTCTCCACCCCTTCACTCCCCTTCTCAGCCCCTGGAAACCATCCTTCTAGTCTATTTCCATGAGTTCAATTGTTTTGATTTTTAGTTCCCACAAATAAGTGAGAACATGCACTATTTGCTTTCTGTGCCTGGCTTATTTCACTTAACATAATGACCTTCAGTTCCATCCCTGTTGTTGTAAATGACAGGATCTCATTCTTTTTTATGGTTAAATAGTACTCTACTGTGTATATGTAACAAATTTTCTTTGTTCATTCACCTTTGGATGGACACTTTAGGTTGTTTCCAAATGTTGGTTATTGTGAACAGTGTTGTAACAAACATGGGAGTGTAGATGCTTCTTTCATTTATTGATTTCCTTTCTTTTGGGTATATACCTAGCAGTGGATTGTTGGATCATATGGTAGCCCTGTTTTTAGTGTTTTGGGGAACCACCAAACTATTCTCCATAGTGGCTGTACTATTAATAATTTACATTCCCACCAAGAGTGTATGAGGGTTCCCTTTTCTCCACATCCTCCCTAGCATTTTTTATTGCCTGCCTTTTGGAGATAAGCCATTTTAACTGATATGAGAGGAAATCTTATTGTGGTTTTGATTTGCATTTCTCTGAATGTAAACGATGTTGCGCATCTTTTCATATTCTTTTCTGTTTGCCATTTGTATGTCTTCTTTTGAGAAATGTCTATTCAAATCTTTTGCTCATTTTTTGATCAGATTATTAGATTTTTTTCATATAGAGTTGTTTGAGTTCCTTATATATTCTGATTATTAATCCTGTGTCAGATGGGTAGTTTGCAAATATTTTTTTCCCATTCTGTGGGTTGTCTCTTCACTTTGATTGTTTTCTTTGCTGTGCAGAAGCTTTTTAACTGCATGTGATCCCATTTGTTCATTTTTGCTTTGGTTGTCTGTGCTTGTAGAGTAGTATTCAAGAAATGTTTGCCCAGACCAATGTTCTGGAGAGTTTCTTTAATGTTTTCTTGCAGTAGTTTCATAGTTTGAGGTCTTAGATTTAAGTCTTTAATCCATTTTGATGTTATTTTTATATATATGGGGGGGTCTTATTTCATTCTCTGTATATGGATATCCAGTTTTCCCAGCACCATTTATCGAAGAGATTGTCTTTTCCCCAGTGTGTGGTCTTGGCACCTTCATTGAAAATGAGTTCATTGTAAATGTATAGATTTGTGTCTGGGTTCTCTTTTTGTTCCATTGGTCTATGTGTCTGCTTTTATGCCAGTACTATGCTGTTTTGTTTACTATAGCTGTGTAGTATAATTCGAAGTCAGGTAATGTGATTCCTCCAGTTTTGTTCTTTTTGCTTAGGATAGCTTTGAGTATTCTGGGTCTTTTATGGTTCTATATAAATTTTAGGATTGTTTTTTCTATTTCTGTGAAGACTGTTATTGGTATTTCTACAGAGATTGCATTGAATCTGTAGATTACTTTGGGTAGTATGGACATTTTAACAATATTGATTCTTCCAATCCATGAACATGGAATATCTTTCCATTTTTTGTTGTCCTCTTCAATTTCTTTCATCAGTGTTTTATAATTTTCATTAGAGAGATCCTTCACTTCTTTGGTTAAGTTAATTCCTAGGTGTTTAATTTTATCTGTGGCTATTGTAAATCAGATTACTTTTTACTTCTTTTTTAGATTGTTCACTGTTAGCATATTGAAATGCTACTGATTTTTGTATGTTGATTTTGTATAGTGCAACTTTACTGAGTTGTTTAAGAGTTCTAACAGTTTTTTAACCTAAAATCTTTAGGTTTTCCCAAATATAAGATCATATCATCTGCAAACAAGCATAATTTGACTTCTTCCTTTCCAATTTGGAAACTCTTTATTTCTTTCTCTTGTCTGATTACTCTAGCTATGACTCCCAGTACTATGGTGAATAACAGTGGTAACACTGAGCATCCTTGTCATGTTCCAGATCTTAGAGGAAAGGCTATGGCCCTTGTATTAGATATAATCCTTTATTTAGGAGCTTTATTCATTTAGTCAGTGATTATAATTTGTTTTTATATGCTATGCACTGTTTCAGGGTCATAACCTTGAACAAGACTCCATCTATGCTCTTTTTTGTTAGTTTGTTTTGTCCTAAAGACAAGATCTTGCTCTGTTACACAAGCTGGAATGCAGTGATGTGATCACAGCTCACTGCAACCTTGAACTCCTGGGTTCAAGGGATCTTCCCACCTCAGCCTTCCAAGTGGCTGGAACTACAGGTGCATGCCACTGTCTCCAGCTAATTTTTGTTTGTTTATTTTGTTGCCCAGGCTGATCTTGAACTCCTGGGCTCAAGGGATCCTACTGCTTTTGCCTCCCAAAGTGTTGAGATTAAAAGTGTGAGACACTGTGCTTGGTCCCAATCTGTGTTCTTAATTAGTTTGTAATTAGTGGGGAGTTGAGATTTGTTTAAAAAGGCAATTACAAGATTTTGATTATATGGTGATTAATGCCACATAATGATAAGATAGGGTGCAATGGAAGCATTATTCTAGTCTTGGGAGTGAAAAAATGCTTCCTAAAGAAATTGATTAAGAAATAAGAATAATATACATGAGTTATTTACTGAATAATACCAGCATGTTGTAGATAATGTTAAATTGGGAGGTAGGGACCATAAAATACATTGTGCTCTAAGATAGTCTAATATAGCCAGAGAAGTCTTCTGAGACAAGCTTTGATTTATAAATTAGACCTTGCCCAATTGATGAATAAAATTTTAATATGGTTGTGATTAAAGATGGGGAGAACATCCCAGGTAGAAGTTTCAATAAGTGTGAAAGGCTGGGCACAGTGGCTCATGCCGGTAATCCCAGCACTTTGGGAGGCTGAGGCAAGTGGATCACCTGAGGTCAGGAGTTTGTACTTTGCATTAGGTGCTAGGGACCCATTAATGAATCAGATCTGGTCACAGTCCAGTACAGCAAAGCATGTTCATAGTATTATAAGGAGACCAGTCTAAATAAAGCAGAGGTTTAGTCTTGGGGAGTAGTGGGACATCTGAAGAGATAAAGTGGGGCCAGCTATATTTTGACTAATGTTTTAGGAGTTCAGATTTGAAGTCACTAACATTTTTTGTAGAGGAAATACATTTCCTGGCTAATATGTTAGAAGAATTGTAATAGGAGAAAGGGCAGCAATTGTAGGCACAGGGAAGTGACAAAACAGACTAGAGAATAGGCTAATTTTTGTATTCTTTCTCCAACACCACTGCAAGTATCCTGGCTTAGCAGGTCTGAGTTGCAGGTGCCTTCCAGTTGTCTCCCTGATTACAGCTTCTTGTCCACTCAAATCTAGTTGATACAATGCTGCCATGGTATATTCATGAAACAACACCTAGATTCTCATCTAAGAAACCTTCAATGAATCTCTTTTTATTAAACTAATAAGCATTTGTTGAGGGTCTATCTATCTATCTATCTATTTCAGTTGGTGGTAAATTTTAGGAATCAAAGCAGAATAAGGTAACAGAATAGCAGAGATGGTGCTTTTCTTGGATAAGGTTTTGAGCGTTACTTTTCCAAATAAGAAGAAACTTGAGTTAAGACTTGATTGGAGGGAGAGCTTTTAAGGCAGAATAGCAAGGGAAAAGGCCTTGAAGAAGAAATGTGCTTGTTGAGTTCAAGGAATAAGAGGTGGTAGGCATGGCTGGAGCACAGTGAGCAGGCGGGAGAGTGATGGAAGGTGAGCTTGAGGTGGGTGAGTGGGTGGTGCCACCCACCTTAAGTCAAGCTGTGCTTTGTAGTTCATCCTAAGGACTTTGGATTTTGTTCTGAATGATATAAGAAGTTAGAGGGCGTTGAACAAAAGAGTATCATGATCTTATTTAGATTTGAAAAGGATTGATGGCTGTTGGCTGGAGGTAGGGGCAAAAATAAATACAGTGGGATCACTGAGGAAGTAACAGAAATAAAGTTGAGAGATGCTGGTGGTTTGGACAAGAGTGGTAGTGATGAGGATGTAAACAATGATTGGATCCTTGGGTACAACTTGTAGCTAGTATTAATAGGATTTACTGAATGAAGATGGAAGAGTGAAAAATGACTTCAATTGTTTTGACCTGAGCAACTGGAGTAATGAAATTGCTATTGACAGGGAGGGGTAAGATAGCCAGAGTAAGTGGCCTGGAATGTGATCAGAATCATGCTTTTGAACTTATCTCTCGTGTGCTTATTAGCTGTCTGAGTAGAGGTGTTGAGATATAAACAATTGGTTATATGATTCTGGAATTCTGGAGATACACATTTAGTAGTTGTATATAGATAATATAGATAATATTTGAAGCCACAGGCCTAGATGAGATCACCAAGGAATAAGAATAGGTAGAGAAGGACAAACTCTGTGGTGCTCCAATGGTCAGAAGTGAAATGATAAGGAGGAATCAGACAAGGAGAATGAGAAGGGTCGATTAGCGAGGGAGAAGTGATCTCTGAAAGCTGAGTGAAGGAAAGATTTCAAGGGGGAGAGAATGATCAACTGTGTTGAGCAACTGACATTTGAATCTTCTATTGGACGGGGGAAGTTGATAAGCACAGGTTTTCACATTGTGGTAGTAAAGGGGTTATGGCCTTATTGGAGATTTTTCAAGACAGAAAAAATGTAAGGAAGTACAGGCAGTGAGTTACAACATTCCATCCTTTAGTTTAGAAAAACTTTGCTGTCATGAGAAAGTAAAATAGGGAGGTAGCTTAAGGGGATGATGTGGTAGAGGGAGTTTTTTTTTTTAATAAGCTAGGTAGGGCAAATTTCATGATAATGGGAATAATGATGGATAACCCAGGAGAGAGGGATCATTTGCTGGAGCGGTGTCATTAGTGTCCTTGAGAAGGTGAGAAAGCCTGGGACCCAGTGTCTGGTGAAGGGGCTGGCCATAGATAAGAGTATGGGGAGAGTTCCTCCATCATAGAAAGTGTGGGCAGAATACATGGGGACATCAGAGGGATGTTTCTTGATGTAGTCTTGGGACTCTTTGGAAACATTTTTCTGATTGCTTCTATTTTCTCAGCAAAACAGTAAGACTCTCAGCAGCTAGGAGGAGAATAACAAAGATGTTGGAAGTTTGAAAAGTAAGAATAAAGTATAAAATAGACATTTTTTTTTTTGAGATGGAATTTCGCTCTGTTGCCCAGGTTGGAGTGCAATGGCACAATCTTGGCTCACTGCAACTTCTGCCTCCCGGGTTCAGGTGATTCTCCTGGCTCAACCTCCAGAGTGGCTGGGCTTACAGGTGGTCACTACCTAGCATAGCTAATTTTTGTATTTTTAATAGAGATGTGGTTTTACCATGTTGCCCAGGCTGGTCTTGAACGCCTGACCTCAGGTGATCTACCTGCCTTGGCCTCCCAAAGTGATAGGATTACAGGCATGAACCACTGTGCCTGGCCTAAAACAGACATTTAGAAGAAAAGAATGTGATGATGAAGGAAATCTTCAAGGATTGCCATTTATATCATTTGTTATGGTATTCGAAGCTTTTCAGAATTTTTCTCCTAGTTCTCTCAGCTCTTCTATTCTCCACTCCCAGTCATTCCCCATGCACATTTCTGTTTTAGCATCATGATGGTGGATGCAATGTAGGAGAATCCCTAAGGGCATCAGGTTGCAGTGAGCCATGATTGTGCCAGTGCACTCCAGCCTGGGTGACAGGGCCAAACTCTCTCCCCAAAACAATAATAATAATAATAAAAAAAATAGAATGCTTAAGGGTGGAAATTTTGGTGGTGTCTAACTTTTGGAATTTGAATCTTGGTTTCACCACTGTCTTCTTTGGTTTCCTCATCTGCAAATGGGGAAAAAAAACAATCCTTACTTCTTGTAGTTGTCATAAAGATTATAGAAGCTAATGCATATGGAGCATCTGGCACATGGTAAACACTCAGGAATTATTAGTCAGGGTTATTTTTACTACTACCATCATCTCTATCCTATGAGGATGTGTGTCTTGAGGGGAAGGACTATTTTACTCAGCCTGTAACCCTCATGATACCTTGTACAGCGTTGGTGTTTAACAACTGTCTAATGGAATGCAATCCACATTTAAACAATGCTCAGTGCACTGAAATTGGCCCACAGGCTTCCTGAAAATCTGACTATTATAATCAGCATGTTCTCTTTGTAGGTGTTGCCAGGTGTCAGGTTGAGTGTTTGAATGCTCCACTGTCCTAAAAAGAAATTCTTCATGGTATTTCTCAAAAACATATTCTACACATGCAAATGTTGCCTTATTTTTTGAACATGAACTGCTTAGATTGGATCCTACTGTGCTGTGGTCTTCCCTGGGAGCCTGATTTTTATGAAGGTGGTAGGGGTCTGGGTGCATAAAGAGATTCACAGCTGAGGAAATAAGACGATTGAAGCTTTGAACAGCCTCAGTGAGAAAACTATTCCTGTTTTCTCTGTGCCACAGTCTTGTCACCTGCTTTTCCATACAGTGGTCAAACAGACAGAAAATTAATTTGGCAAGTCACTTCTATTATTGTCCTAGAAAGTCCTCATATATCAGGCATTTGCTAAGGAGAACTGCTTTAAAAAGAGTGCAGTCATTCAATGCCTGTCTGGGACAAATGACCCTTTGGTACTGGCTGTAAAAATCATCTAGATGGTACAGATTGTGCTCTGGAACAGCATTTTATTGCAGGGACACTGCAAGAATTGAGTGTCTTATTAAAAAGCACTGTTATAATAAAATATGATTTAATTACCAAGCAGGGATCAAGAAAGGTTTGGGGGAGGGGTTTGATCATGGAAATCTTGGCCCAGAGGAATTAATTCTAAGGAGATTTGTAATAATTAGGCACAAATATTTGAATAATCACACCCCCAAATTACATGAAAAGTATACCTCTTTCAATTGCATAAAGTAGTTTACACACCCATTATCAACTGAGCCAAGGAACATGTAATGACATAAAGCCTAAGATCTTCATGAAATGGGTCCATAAAAAATGATAGTCAGCTTTTCCTTTATTTAAATTTATTTGTCAATTTCAAAGGAATCAAATTCCATTATATTATACAAATAAACTATCCTGAAGGCACTAGCTCCTACTGTTTCAGGAAGCCACCCTATATTTAGAAAATTTCTGTGGCTCCTGATAAATGTATTTCCTTTAGAAAAGCAATTCTCATAACTTAATCTAAGTGGATAGAGTAGTGGCTGTTTTTAATGAAACTAAGGAATTTGTGATGTCATCTTGTGTGTGCCAATCCGTCAATTAAGAGGGGAGGACTCAAAAATGCAAAACCCTATAGTTATACCACGTATTTAAAAGAAATGTATCAAAAGCTCATTATGCATGGTCACAGTTTGCAGCAAAATACAATCCTTTAGAAAGTGAAAGGGACTGCTCTTTTATGTAACTTGGCTCTGGAAGCCTGCGGTGACAACCACACAGATCAACAGTCCTCACTTTGAGCAAACGTGGAAAACCACTTGTTAGCTCCTCCCATCTAAGCACTCCTCCCTGTGGCTCCACTTTGTTTTTAAACTATTTTATTTTTGGTAAAAGTTAGGTTTACAAAGCTCTAAAATACATGAAATCTCCTGCTGTCTATTCTAACAGTGGAAGCCGCTCCAATATAAAAATTGGTGCATCCCGTGAAATAAGGCGGAGGAAGGTTATTTTATTAACAGTTGGCACCAGAATTCCTCTCAGAAAGGGAAATGTAATTTCTTTGAAAAATACCCTGATAAGAGCTTCTAAAGTAGAAGAGATCCCAGGAGGGGCCAGGGTGTGGGTGGAATGTTTCTGAGACAAAGGGAGCAATTTGGCTGTAACTTGCAAGGGCGTCCAGAGAGCCGGGGAGGGGAGGAGGGGTGGGGCCAATCGGAGAACGTCTTCTCAGTGTAACTCTTCCTCTGCATCCTCCCGCACAAGTCTTCGCTAAAATGACTGAGTTGGCTTAATTACTTGGTGCAAGTAATTTTTATATTTTTAATTTTTTTTTAGAAGCTTGGGTAAGGCTTGCGGTTGTGTCTAGAACAAGGTTAACATGTATGGACTTAAGACTGGAGGCAAATAGACTCTGAAAATAAACTTGTAGGATTTTTTTTTTTTTTTTTTTTTTTTTTTAGAAATTATGGGGAGGCCTGTAGGTGCTCAGGGAGTGATGTTTGTTGATGTAGTCTTGGGACTCTTTGGAAGCTCTTTTCTGAGTGCTTCTATTTATTTTCTCAGCAAAACAATAAGACTCTAAGCAGCTAGAAGAATAACAAAGATGTTGGAAGTTTGAGGATCAAGAATAAAGTATAAAATGGACATTTTACCAAAAATGCCTTTTAACAAAAGATTTTTGCCAAAAATAAAATAGTTTATATTTTATTGAAATCTCTTTTTTTTTTGAGACAGAGTCTCACTCTGTCACCCAGGCTGGAGTGCAGTGGTGTGATCTTGGCTAACTGCAACCTCCGCCTCCCAGGTTCAAGTGATTCTCCTGCCTCAGCCTTCTGAGTAGCTGGGACCACTTGCACATGCCACCATGCCCGGCTAATTTTTGTGTTTTTAGTAGAGACAGCGTTTCACTACGTTGGCCAGGATGGTCTCAAACTCCTGACCTCGTGATTTACCCGCCGTGGCCTCCGAAAGTGCTGGGATTACAGGCGTGAGCCACTGTGCAGGGCCTTATTGAAATCTTTTAATGAAATCTTTGAGGGAGCTAGAGGGCCCCTGATGGTATCTTGGTTAAACCAGCTACTTTATGGGCAGAATCACTGTTGTCATGGATGGGAAGCTACTGTGGATAGTCTTAAGCTGCTTCATGGACGGTTACTCAGAAACAGGACTCTATAAATACAAGATATCATGGTTGTTTTGCAATCATTCAACTGGCCAGACTTCAATATAATGTGTTTAAAAAACTATTTATTTATTTATTATTATTTTTTAGAGACAGGGTCTTGCTGTGTTGCCCAGGCTGAAGTGCAGTGGTGCAATCATAGCTCACTATAACCTCAAACTCAAGGGCTTAACTGATCCTCCTGCTTCAGCCTCTAAAGTAGCTGGGACCACAGAGTCCACCACCATGCCTAGCTAATGTGAATTTAAGAAGCTGATTGATGGAAAAAATAATTCTTTAGTAGACTAACAAAGAATTTTGAGATCCTAACCTTACATTTCAACACCAGTTTTTCAAAATTAATTCAAAGTCTGTGAGAATGAATAATAAATTAAGAATCAAAATGGTATCTAATATTCCCCAAACGATTCTTCATTGGCCAAGGTTGCTAGAGTGCAAATGAAGGTGGATCAGCATATTGAACACTTTGCACACAATCATCATTTCTGTTCTAGGATCAAACCTAGAGGACCACAGTTGAAGCCAATGGACAAACAGTAGAAATATATTTGACCATGGTTTACAGTGTGTCTTAGGGTTTTTTGAGAATAAAAATAATGGGATATCACCTCACACAGGGATCCCAGAACCCCCAGGCGACGGTCTATGGTCTGTTAGGAACTGGGCCACACAGCAGGAGGTGAGTGGAGGGTATTTCTTTATTTATTTTTTTATGATAGAGTCTTACTCTGTCACCCAGGCTGGAGTGCAGTGGTGTGATCTCAGCTCACTGCAACCTCCACCTCTTGGGTTCAAGGAATTCTCCTGCCTCATGTCACCCTTTGGATTTCCTTCACAATACTTTTTATCATTTGAAGCGGTCTTATTCATTTATTTTTTTATTTTTATTTTTATTTTTTAGATGGAGTCTCACTGTGTTGCTAGAGTGCAGTGGCCGATCTCGGCTCACTGCAACCTTCCACCTCCCAGGTTGAAGTGATTCTCCTGCCTCAGCCTCCTCAGTAGCTGGGATTACAGGTGCATGCCACCACGCCCAACTGATTTTTGTATTTTTAGTAGAGATGGGGTTTCACCATGTTGGTCAGGTTGGTCTTGAACTCCTGACCTTGTGATCCGCCCACCTCAGCCTCCCAAAGTGCTGGGATTACAGGCGTGAGCCACCCCAGCCAGACTTATTCATTTAGTTTTTAGTTGTTTGTGGTCTGCCTGCCAACCATTGTGATATGAAACTAAGAAAACAGGAACTCAGTGTGCCTGTTTCATTACTATTTCTGAAGCTCTGGGATGCCTGGCACATAAATAATCATAGCTTAATAAATATTTATTGAATCATTGAATGCATTTCACTCAGCATCTAATCTGCAGAGATTATCAAAATCCTTATAGACCACTACAAATATAGTGTAGTTACTTTTGTAAAGGAAACACGTACTGAGGGATTGGATTCTAAGGCTGGTGTTTTGAACTAATTCCTTTTTATTATCAACCTAATCTTGGATCATGTAAATGATGATCCCATTATATCTGTCAGAATACTTTGCAAGAAAAATTTCACCATTATAGTCTCTCTGCACCAAAGTGAATCTAGAGATTCAATTAAATGATAGAATAGTAGAGTTAAGTTTTGATATGGAGAAATGTTTTGAAGTTATATTTTAGTTTGTGTTAATAGCATTATTTGATTATATTCTAGGGTCATTAAAAGCATGAGTTCACTTTTATTTTTAACAGATGAAGTCTTGCTATGTTGCTCAGGCTGAAGTGCAGTGGCTGTTCACAGGCAAAATTATAGTGCATTGCACTCTTGAACTCCTAGGCTCAAGTGATCTTCCTGTCTCATCCTTCTGTGTAGCTGGGACTACAGGCTCATGCCATCACACTCAGCTCAACACTTTTTTTTTAAATTTAAGAAAAACATTCTGTGGCAGAAGCTAGAGAGTAATACCTATTTATAAGGTTTGACAAGATTTAATACTAATTTTGATTTAAAATTTATTTATTGATTGATTGTGATGGAGTTTTACCCTGTCACCCAGGCTGGAGTGCAGTGGTGTGATCTCAGCTCACTGCAACCCCCACTTCCTGGGTTCAAGGGATTCTCCTACCTCAGTCTTCCGAGTAGCTGGGATTACAGGCATGTGCCACCATGCCTGGCTAATTTTTGTATTTTTAGTAGGGATGGGGATTTTGCCATGTTGGCCAGGCTGGTCTCGAACCTCTGACCTCAAGTGATCTGCCTGCCTCGGCCTCTCAAAGAACTAGGATTACAGGTGTGAGCCTCTATTCCTAGCCTTAAAATTTATTTGAAAGCATAATTATGAATGGAGAATATATGAATAAATGTGTTCAAAGTGAGAACAAATAACAAATTTCTTTAGCATTGTATTATGGATAATTAAGAGAAGTTATTTCAGAATTAATGCAAATGCATTGTTTTAGGAGAATAGAACATTGTTTCAACTTCATACCATATTGCTTCCTTTTTTTTTGTTTGTTTGATATTAGTTGTATTTTTTTTGTTTTTATTTTTGTTTTTGTGTTTTTGAGACAGAGTCTTGCTCTGTTGCTCAGGCTGGAGTGCAATAGCGCGATCTGAGCTCATTGCAACCTCCATCTCCCGGGTTCAAGCAATTCTCTTGCCTTAGCCTCCTGAGTAGCTGGGATTACAGACGTTTACCACCATACCTGGCTAAATTTTTTATTTTTAATAGAGATAGGTTTTCACCATGTTGGCCAGGCTGGTCTTGAGCTCCTGGCCTCAAGTGATCCATCTGCCTTGGCCTCCTAAAATGCTGGGATTAGAGGTGTAAGCCATTGTGCCTCGCTGCTTGTCTGTTATATGTTGTCAAGAGGCCTTGTTTTATAATGAAACTAGACTTGTTAGATATAAAATTATTAATTTTGTTCTAGGTATATTATTTTCTCCATTCTCAGATGAGAAAAATAAAAAGAGCATTGCAATTCAGTACTGCTGAGTTAAACTGAGTGCATGAAAGAAAGTTACAAAGTTACTTTAAAATTTCATTTCTGGAATTGATGTGTGCATATTTATTGTGGGTGTAATAAAGGAAAAAGTATTTTCAGATGTTTACTTACATGCAAATTTTTATTTTCTTCAAAAAATAAGTATATTAGTTATTTCTACATAACAAATTATTGAAAATTTTGTAGCTGAAAATAACAAACATTTACTATTAATAACCATAATAAACATAATTATATTATTATAGATGAATAAAGATTACTTATTTCTTTTTTTTTTTTGAGATGAAGTCTTACTGTTGCCCAGGCTGGGGTGCAATGGCATGATCTCGGCTCACTGCAACCTCCGCCTCCCAGGTTCAAACAATTCTCCTGCCTCAGCCTCCCAAGTAGCTAGGTAACAGGTGTGTAATACCATGCCTGGCTAATTTTTGTATTTTTAGTAGATGTGGGGTTGCACCATATTGGCCAGGCTGGTTTCGCACTCCTGACCTCAGGTGATCCACCCACCTCGGCCTCCCAAAGTGGTCAGATTACAGGCGTGAGCCACAACATCCGGCCTGATTACTTATTATTTCTGTAAGGAATTAGGGAACATCTTAGGTGGATATTTTTGGCCTGAGGCATCTCATGAGGCTCCAGTCAAAATGTTGACTCCCTGCAGTCATCTGAAGGCTTGACTAGGGGTGAGGGATCTGCTTCCAAGATGATGCACTCACATAGCTGGCAAAGTAGCACTGGTTACTGAAAAGAGGCCTCAGTTCTTCACCATGTGAACCTCTGCATAGGACTGCTGGAGTGTCTTTACAACATGGTGGTTGTAAGACTTCCCCCAGAGCAAGTGACCAAGGAAGCAATGTGGAAGTTGTAATTTTTTTTATGATCTAACCTTGGAAGTCACATCATCACTTCCATGATGTTCTACTAGTTACCATAGATCAGTCTTGATCCAATGTAAGAAGGAACTTCATGAGGGCATGAATACAAGGATGCAAGGATCACTGGGTATTGTCCTAGAGGTTGACTACTGTAGTAAGAAATATTAGGGTTAACTTGAATTCTACCACTCTTATGAATTTTGAATTTATTACTGTTGTTCTCTAAAACGTGCTTTGCAAATTATGGTGTGGACATGGTGGAAAATAGAAACAGCATTTCACAAAAAGGCCTAATAAGTGTGTGAATAACATCTCCTGCTTCCAAATATTATGAACAGTGCATATCATCACATTAGATAAAGCATATACATAAGTATTGTCAAATCTATTTCATAAGATTATGAATATCTTTTGTTTTTGATGGGACACGAGATCAGACAATTGCAAAGAAAAGATGGGGAAAAGGTAAAGATTGAAAAAGAAAATAACAAGGACTGGAGAAAGGAAAATGAAGTAGAAAAAGAGAAGATAAAGGAAAGGGGATAAAAGGGACAAGAGAAGACAAATAGGAAGTATAAGATACTGAAGATAAAAATATGCAAATAGTAGGCAAAAACAATGTGAACACAGAGGTGATCTGAACAAGAGAGAAGGAAAAGGAGAAATGATCGTGAGAAGGGAGAAAAGAAAAAAAAGACAGAAAAAAATAATTAAGGTTTTCATTCCTTTTCTCTACCAGTTTTTAGATCATTTTCCACTTCAGAACAGGCTTGTGGCCTCTTATTTTCTCTCTGTGTTTCCTAAATTCCTCTGGGAACTCCCCTTAATGCCTGGTTCTCAGCTTTTCAGCTTGTTGCTCACACTGGGTTGGGTAAGTTTCTGGGGAAGAGAGTAGGTTAGCCATTTTATTTATTATCCAACTCATTCTTCTTAAGTACATACTCCTTTGTTAGGTAATATTTTTCTACAAGTATTGAAAAAATGTAATTTCTTAGAAAAAATCAGACCCAAACAAATGATTTTCTGAGAGAATTTTAGTTCTGCAAAAAATTATTACCATATTTGGATTTGGTTCCCTTTGTATTTCTGGCAGATAAGTATAGTTCTTTTTGGATTTTTGATTCAGGGTTCACTTTAGTTCAGATTTCTGCTTCAAGTCATGTTTCTGTGTTTGAAATAAAATTCTGGCTAAAAAAGTACCTAGCTTCTAGTTTTTATTAGCCAACATTTCTGATTTTTCATATGAGAACATTGCATAATCTGTGCTTCAATAATGATTAATTTGTGGACTTTAGAGAAGTTTGGATAAGCAATTTTCATATATTGAAATATTAAATGAGCAATATGATTATTTTTTCTTATATTTTTAGTGTATTTTTCTGCTAAGTTAATGAAGGCAAATTTAACCAAAGCAACTAATATAATATGCAACCTTCTTTTTAGACCATCTCCTGCTGGCTTACTTTTTAAAAAGCTATGAAAAATTCTTAAAATTTCAACTAAGTAATACATTCACACAGTTCAAATTCATTGTTTGTTTGTTTGTTTGAGATCAAGTCTCACTTTGTTGCCCAGGCTGGAGGGCAATGGCACAATCTTGGCTTACTGAAACCTCTGCCTTCCAAATTCAAGTGATTCTCCTGCCTCAGCTTCCCGAGTAGCTGGGATTACAGGACTGCACCATAATACCTGGCTAATTTTTATATTTTAGTAGAGATGGGGTTTTACCATGTTGCCAGGCTGGTCTTGAACTCCTGATCTCAAGTGATCCTCCTGCTTGGGCCTCCCAAAGTGCTGGGATTACAGGTGTGAGCCATGGGACTGGGCCTCAAATTCATCTTGATTGGGATTCACTGGACTTCTTTTTTTTTGAGACAGATTCTTACTTGCTCTGTCGCTAGGCTGGAGTGCAGTGGCGGAATCTTGGCTCACTACAACCTCTGCCTCCCTGGTTCAAGCAATTCTCTTGCCTCAGCCTCCGGAGCAGTTGGGACTACAGGTGCACACCACCATGCCCGGCTAATTTTTGTGTTTTTAGTAGAGACAGGGTTTCACCATGTTGGCCAGGATGGTCTCAATTTCTTGGCCTCGTGATCCACCTGTCTTCGCTTCCCAAAGTGCTGGGATTACAGGCGTGAGCCACCGCGCCCAGCCTCACTGGACTTTAATTTGTCATTGGTAACCTTCATCATTTGGTTGAAATAGATAAAACCCTTTTATCTATTTTCTCTTCAAATATTGTCTCATTCTCATGCTTTTTCCTTCTGGAACTCTAATTAGAGGCATGCTACTTTCTCAATCTGTCCTCCATGCCTTTTAATCTTTCTTTTATGTTTTATATCTCTTTGCCTCTCTGTGCTTCCTACCAGACAAATTCTTCTGGCCTATCCTCCATTTCAGTATTTTTTTTCTCTAGCTATGCCTAATATGCCATTAAAGCCATTCATTTAGTTTGTAATTGTAATAAATATAATTGTCAGTTCTTGAGGTCCTATTTGATTCTTTAAAAAAAAATCTGCTTCATCATTTTACAGTTTCTTATTATCTGCATTTATTTTCAAGCTTGGCTATTGAATAATCATAGTTGTTTTGTAATCTGTGTCTGAATATTCTAGTATTAGATTTTTTCCAGTCCTGTTTCTACTTTCTGTTATTTTTGTTGCTTCTTGCTGTAGGACTTTGTCTCTTTAATGACTGAGAGCATTTTCTTTGGAAAATTATTAGTGAGCATTCTTTGAATCCCTGAATGATGTAGATTCTTCCAGTGGGGGAATTTGCTTTGGCTGTGTGCCTGGAAACAGTACCAGTTCTTGACTTTTTCTTGGATCATTCAGTTTATATTAATTTGGACTATAAATCCTCATGAGGGCTAACATGTCATTGCCACTTATTAGGGAACTTCTCCTTTACTCTCTTAAGTGCCTTTACTTATAGTCCCCAGGGCAAGGGCTGTGGAGTTTATTTTTGATTCATCCTTCCACCAAGAGTTCATCCTTATACTAGTCCTTTGGGATCTGAGTATCCTATTGGGTTCCCCAAGCAGTTCTGGGCTTTATCTTTTGTTCTCCCACAGATTCTGTGGCCATGGAAATCAAGGTTGAGATTGGCCAGGTTTGGCAAATGCCCTCAGTGTCTGGCTCCCTTCTGGGTTCCCATCTTCACCAAGATTTTGGGTTAATGATTCCTTCTTGACATCCCTTTGATGCTTTTAAGGTTTTACTAGTATTTTTTCTTGTATTTTTAGCTGGAGGGTTATTCCAGTTATCTAGCCTACTCTATTACTAGAAATAAAAATCCTGGTACAAAATTTAACAGGTACAAAGGATATACAGTAAAATGTTTCCCTGTTATTCCTGCCTTTCTGATCACTGTATGATCATCTCAATAGATGCTGAAAGCACATTTGATAAAATTGAAAGCTCATTCACACATTCACCACACATACACTCTCTCTCTCTCTCTCTCTCTCTCTCTCTCTCTCTCTTAGAAAACTAGGAATAGGAATAGAAAAGGAAATTTAAAAAAACCAGTAATGGTTTAATGTCATACTTTGGTGGTAAAAATTTGGGGATATTCCTGTTTTTTATTTACTCCAATTTCTTTATTTTTCAATGTAAGACGAAATCTTGGAGAGGAAACTTGACACACCTAAAGACCGGTCTACGCAGAAAGCAAAAGCTGTTTTATTTATTTTTAAAGGTATTTTGTAAATGTGATTTTTTTAAAACTAATTTCAACGTTTATTTAAGATTCAGGGGTAAATGTGCAGGTTTGTTACATGGTTATATGGTGTGACACTGAGGTTTGGAGGATGAATGTATGAATGGCCACATCACTCAGGTAGTAAACATAGTACCCAATAGGGAGGTTTTCAGTCCTTGTCCTTATTCCTCTCCCCTACTAGTAGTCTCCAGTATTTATTTTTCTCATCTTTATATCCATACCCAATGTTTAGCTACTGCTTATAAATGAGAAGGAATATGCAGTATCTGGTTTTCTGTTACTGCATTAATTCTGTTGAGATAATGGCCTCCAGCTGCATTCATGTTGCTGCAAAGGACATGATTTCATTCTTTTTTATGGCTATAAGGTATTCTGTGGTGCATATGTACCACATTGTCTTTTCCAATCCTCTGTTAATGGGCACCTAGGTTAATTCCATGTTTTGCTAGAGTGAATAGTTCTGCAGTGAACATATGAGTGCATGTGGTTTTTTGGTAGAACAATTTATTTTCTCTTGGTTATATACCAAGTAATGAGATTGCTGGGTCAAATGGTAGTTCAGTTTTAAGGTCTTTGAGAGATCTCAAAACTGCTTTCCATAGTAGTTGAACTAATTTACATTCCCACCAACATGGTCTTCGCTTTGTTGCCCAAGCTGGTGGGGGCATAGTTACTAAAGCGTTCCATTTCCTCTGCAGCCTTGCCAACATCTGCTATTTTTTGACTTTTTAATAATAATTATCTTAACTGGAGTGAGATGGTAATTCACTGTGGTTTTGATTTACATTTCTCTGATTTTTAGTGATGTTGAACATTTTTTCATGTTTGTTGGTCACTTTTATGTCTTCTTTTGAGAAGTGTCTATGCATGTCGCATGCCTACTTTTTAATGGGGTTGTTTTTTGCTTGTTGAATTATGTTCTTTATAGATTCTGGATACTAAACCTTTATCAGGTGCATTGTGTGTGAATATTTTCTCCTATTCTATAGGGGATCTGTTACTCTATTGATAGTTTCTTTTGCTGTGCAGAAGCTCTTTAGTTTAATTAGGTCTCACTTGTCAATTTTTGTTTTTGTTACAATTGCTTCTGAGAATGTAGCCACAATTTTTTTTGCCAAGAATTTTCTCTTTCCCTGTTATTCCTACATTTCTTATCACCATATGATCATCTCAGTAGGTGCTGAAAGCACATTTGATAAAATTCTAAATCATTCACACACTTACCCATACACACAACCTCTCTCTCTTAGAAAACTAGAAATAAGAATAGAAAAGAAATTCAAACAACAGAGTCAACCACAAGAGATAAGTCAGAAAGTCTTGGCTGGGTGTGGTGACTCACACCTGTAATCCCAGAACTTCGGGAGGCTGAGGTGTGTGAATCACCTGAGGTCAGGAGTTTGAGACCAGCCTGGCCAACATGGTGAAACCCTGTCTCTACTAAAAATACAAAAATTAGCTGGGCATGGTGGTACATGCCTGTAATGCCAGCTACTCAGGAGACTAAGGTAGGAGAATTGCTTGAACCCAGGAGGTGGAGGTTGTAGTGTGCCAAGATCACGCTGTCGCACTCCAGCCTGGGCAACAAGAGCAAAACTCCGTCTCAAAAAAAAAAGTCAGAAAGTCTTTATTTTGTTACCTTTTATTTTATTTATTTATTATTATTATATTTTTAAGAGACAGGGTCTCACTCTGTCACCCAGGCTGGAGGGCAGTGGCATGATCATAGCTCACTGCAGCCTTGAATTCTTGGGCTCAAGTGATCCTTCTACCTCAGTCTCTTGAGTATCTGGAAGATTACAGCTGCATGCCACCATGCCTGGCTAATTAAAAAAATTTTTTTATAGAGATAGGGTTCTTCTTTGCTGCCCATGCCACTGAGAGTATTCTTACTAAAGTAAGAGCAAGACCAAGAGGCTCTTGTCATTTTGTCACTGTTTCTATTCAACATTGTACTGGCAGCTCTAGCAAATGCAGTAAGACAAAAAAAGAAAATAAAAAAGAAAGGAAGGAAGAAAGAAAAAAAAGGAAAAGAAGATATTGGAAAGATAAAACTTTTTTTTTAATTTGTAAAAGATATGATTATTTATAGAGATTCTGAAGACCATCTATTAAAACCAATGAGAATTCAACAAGTTTGCTGGATACCATAGCATTTCTATACTGTTAATTAGTGTTTAGAAAATTAATGAAAAATATATAATTCATAACAGCAACAAAACTATATCTTCAGATAAATCTAACAAAATATCTGTAATACTTTATGGAGAAAATAGAACACTACTGAATGATGCTAAAGAAGTTCTAAATAACTAGAAATATATATCATTTTCATGAAAAGGAAGATTCAACATGATAAAGATGTTGATTTCTCCAAATTGATTTATAATTTTGAGGCTTTTGTGGATCTTGTCAGACTGATTCTAAAACTCATTAAAAAGAACAAAGCTAAGCCAGTTTTAAAGAAGAGTCTGGGCTACTTTGCACTACCAGATACCAATGCTTATTATAAACCTAAGATTAAAATAATGCCATATTGGTGTGAGGATATACATATACATCTATAGAACAGAATAGAAATCCTGGAAAAGAACCACATACAGATATCAGGGTATAATATAGGACATTACAAATTAGTGAGAACAGGACTAACTATTTAAAACATTGTTGTGAATCAGCTGGTTGTTCATATCAAAAAGAAAATTCTTGTATCATACACTAAAGTTTTAATTCTAAGGGTATTAAAGACCTAAATATGAAAAGCAAAGCTTTTAACATCATAGGACATTTTAAGAGAAAACATAGGAGACATATTTTTAATCTTGGTATAGGGTGAATTTGTTAAGTAAAGCACTAAAAGGGATATACCATGAAAGCAAAGATCGATAAAATAAAAAGCCTCTGTTTATCAAAAGACTCTGTAATCAAAGTTGAAAGAAAAATTACAGAATGGGAGAAAGCATTTACATTAAAGACACAAACAAGCTATTTACAGACAGGGCTAGTGGCTACTGTATTGGATAGTGCAGCTCTAGAGAAAATCTATGTGCACAAGAAGTTCCATCATAGAACTACATTTGGAAACACCTAAATGTCTGTCCACAGAAAAATTAACAGAAGTATAACATGTTCATACATTGAAATACTATGCCCCCACCAAAATAAATAAACTAGGGTTACAGGTATCAATAATTATAAAATCCAGGGGCTGAGTAAAAGCCAGGGGCTGAGCATGGTGGCTCATGCTTGTAATCCCAGCACTTTGGGAGGCCAAGGCAGGCAGATCACCTGCGATCAGGAGTTTGAGACCAGCCTAGCCAACATGGTGAAACCCTGTCTCTACTAAAAATTCAAAAATTAGCCAGGCGTGATGGCACATGCCTGTAATTCCAGCTTCTTGGGAGGCTGAAGCATGAGAATTGCTTGAACTCAGGAGGTGGAGGCTGCAGTGAGCCGAGATCACGCCACTGCACTCTAGCCTGTGCAATGGAGTGAGACTCTGTCCTTAAAAAAAAAAAAAAAAAGCCAGGCATAGAGTTACGTGTTTGTTGTACCTGCTACTTAGCCGGCTGAGACGTGAAGATTGCTTGAGGCTGAAAGTTTAAGGCCGCAGTGAGCTATGATTGTACCACTGTATTTCTGAGTGACAGCCTGGGTGACAGAGTGAGACTCTACCTTTAAATAAATAAGCAAATAGGCCGGGCGCGGTGGCTCATGCCTATAATCCCAGCACTTTGGAGGCCGAGGTGGATGGATCATGAGGTCAGGAGTTCAAGACCAGACTGGCCTACATGGTGAAACCCTGTCTCTACTAAAAAATACAAAAATTAGCTGGGCATGGTGGTTTGTGCCTGTAATCCCAGCTACTTGGGAGGCTGAGGTAGGAGAATTGTTTGAACTGGGACCAGGGAGGTGGAGGTTGCAGTGAGCTGATTGCGCTATTGCACTCCAGCCTGGGCTACAGAGCGAGACTCCATTTCAAAAATAAATAAATAAATAAGCAAATAAATACATAAATAAAAATTTGAGCCCCCAAAAGCAAGCTGCAGAAAAATACAATATAATGCTTTATATACAGTCTGAAAAATGCTATATGGCACTACATATTATTTTATGAGCTCTTCAAATGCATTAATAGTATAAACACCCATTTTAATAATAAACATTTAATTCAGGATAGTGGTTATCCCTGAGTAGGGAGCAAAGGGAATGGAGTCTGTGAGAGGTACATACATATGTAAGGAAAGTTGGGTCTATCCATAAATTTTCATCCTCCCTCCAATGATGTAAATACAGACAAATGTTAAGATTTAAGAAAGATCAATGGTGAATACACACGTATTTAATTAATACTATATTAACAGCCTCTATTAAATATATAGAATAAATATTAATATAATATAAATATACTGCATATTGTATTTTTTTGTATGTTTGACACAATTTCATAAAAAATCATAGAATGGAACCTTGTAAGAAAATGGTTTAACATTGGGAAATATTTTATTGCAATTCATCATTAGTAAACTAAATTAATAAATTAGAGAAGAAATGTTTAAGAATATATGAGCAAGAAATCAGTATAATTTGTACAAACAAAACCACAGAACTAATGAAGGACATCATATAACGCCTGAATAAATGGAGAAACTACCATGTTTCAAGGTAGGACAACTCATATTGTAAAATTATCAATCCTCTCCAAGGTAATAGGGAAACTATTGGACCATTCTTGTGCTGCTATCAAGAAATATCTGAGACTAGGTAATTTATAAAAAAAAGAGGTTTATTAATGCTTCAGGTTGTATAGGAAGCATGGGGCATCTGCTTCTGGGGAGGCCTCTGGAAGCTTCTAAACATGGCAGAAGATGGAAGTGGGAGCTTGCATGTTGCATGGTGAAAGCAGGAGCGAAAGAGCAAGATGGGAGGCGAGACACACTTTTAAATGACTAGATCTCACCAGAACTCACTATCTCAAGGACAGTACCCTGGGGGATGGTACTAAACCATTCATGAGAAACCATCCCCACGATCCATTCACCTCCCATCAGGCCTTACCTCCAACAGAAACTTAATGCCATTCTAATTGAAACTTCAATATTTTGAGTATTTCAAATTAAAGAGGGAAAGGTGAAGCTTTCCATTGGGAAAAGAATAAAGCTGGTCTATCTTACCCAATTTATAAAAATAAATTTCTAATAGATTAAAGAGCCAAATGTGGAAAATAAAGTTACAAAACAATTAGAAGAATATATGGCAAAACAGTTTTAAAATCCTGGACTGAGACTGGCCTTTCTAAGCGTTATATTAAAACCTACAAGTCACATAAGAAAAAGATTGACAGATTTAACTGTACACAAATGAAAAACTTCAGCATGGTGAAAGACACAGTAAAACAAAATAAAAAACAAAGAACACAATGAAAAAAATGACTGCAGATGAATGATTCTTATTTGTTCTGTTCAGTGAACAGCCACTTTTCTATGTGCCTGGCACTGTTCTGAGTGCTTTTTAATTTTAAGTCATTAAAAATCCCACAACAACTTGAAATGTTCCCAACACATAGAAATGATACATACTCAAGATAATGGAGACACTAAATACCCTGACTTGTTTATTACACATTCTATGCATGTAACAAAATATCACATGAACTCCAGAAATACATACAAATATTATGTATCAATAAAAAAAATCCCACAACAACATTATGAGCTAGGCACTATTGTTATTTTTATAGGTGAGGAAATGGAAGTACAGAGCGGGTAAGTAATTCCTCCAAACTCACATGTTGACTTAAGTGGCAGAGATGGGATTTAAATATGGATTGACCTGCTCCAACATTTTGTTCTCCTAACTACTCTCCTGTTTATTTATATAAAGCATTTTAAAAAATAGAGTAACTCAGGCCGGGGGCGGTGGCTCACGCCTGTAATCGCAGCTGGGAGGCAAGGCTGGTGGATCATGAGGTCAGAAGTTCGAGACCAGCCTGGCCAGCATGCGGAAACCCCGTCTCTACTAAAAATACAAAAATTAGCCGGGCGTGGTGCATGCCTGTAATCCCAGCTACTTGGGAGGCTGAGGCAGGAGTATCGCTTGAACTCGGGAGGCAGAGGTTTCCGTCAGCCAAGATCACGCTACTGCACTCCAGCCTGAGCAATAGAGCAAGACTTTGTCTTGAAAAAGAAAAAAGAAAAGAAAAAAAGAGTAACCCAGTTGAAAAATAGGCAAAAAGAGGAAAGTAGAAAATTCATAGAAGAAGAAATACAGTGGCCTATAAATGTGTGAGAAGATGCTAAACTTCACTAGTTACCAAAGTAATGCAAATTAAAACAACATGAACTGTCACTGTTGCCCTCAGGTTGGTAGAAAAGTTTTAAATAGATTCTAATAAATAGATACAACTTAAATAAGAATTATAAGAAGAAGCAGGGAACATGTTTTTACTTTGTTCATAGTAAATAAATTGCTATGACTGTTTAGGTGGGCAATTTGGCAGTATTAATCAAAATTACAGATTCATATGCCTTTAGATTAGCAATATACTTTTTGGAATCTATTTAACTATATCCTAGTGATATACACATAGATGCCATAGAGCTATACACTAAAAATGCAACTTAAACTTTAGAAATATGCACACAGATGTGGTACAACTATACAAATGTATAATGTTTAAAATGCAAATTAAACATTAGAAATCATAGGGGTAGATCTGTATATTCTGATGTGAAAAATGTCCAAAGCAGAGCAGTGATGATAGTGTTTGGGTTAAAAAAATAGGTTAGGAAATACAGACTTCTGTGTCAGGAGCAAAACCCTGTGTATAGTCTTGGGTGTCAGGTGCTTTTCTTGGAGTCTCTGTGGTTGCCTTTTAGAATGCCCCCGACTGCAAGTCTCACCTCCAAGTCTTTGTCCCTACATGTAAAAGATTATATTATTGAGATTCTCTGGGGTCTCCTGTGCTTATGTTCCCTTTGGACATAGGGTCCTTTCTTCAGCTCAGATGAGTCTGCTTCATGTCCCGCAGTGTCTTTGATGTTGCTACTATGTGCTTATTACTTTGCCTTAGTCTCCATTGCTGATGTAGGTTTGTTCATCTATGCGTATTTTTATTTGCTTGGTCATTTCAGTGAGCTTATGGGAGGCGGCAGCTGGAAATGTACGTTCAAGTCACCATATTACCTGGAATAGTTTTAATACCTCCATTTTAAATAATTTCTTTTGCATTTTCTCTAATTACTTAGGAACGTTTTAGGAGTTCTCATGCCAAATAACTAAACATTTGGAAGAGTGCATATTTGGGAATTTTGCCAGAACCAATTTGAAAAGCAAAGTTTTGATAGAAATGATAGATTCTGGTAAAAATTAATGAAAACTTGTTTAAGGAACAGTTTATTTTGCATAGTTAGAATGGACTTTATTTGAACACTTAAGACTGTGCAATGGTTTTAATTGAATATATGTCTTTTACTGTGTCTGAGGGTATACTGTGTACTAGAGGAATGAAAGGATCTGACTGCAGTGCCAGTGACTGAAATAGGTCTGTGTCTTACAGAGCTGTGATGTACAGTGATTATCATTCAACAACTCCCATAGGAAGCGAGGATATCGAAACGGTCCCTATGAAGACAAGGGACCATTACTCAAAAGGAGAGAGTATCTACCAGCCTTGCATGTAATGAAAGATACTAAAATCATAACTGCATAAACATATGGAGAGCCCTGCATTTTGAAACACAAGTGCATATTTGTATATTTCATCAGAGTTTATAATGGCTTTCACATGTTTTTTCCTCATAGAATCCTCACAACAATCCAGCCAAAGTAGACAGTGTAATCTTATCCCTGTTGTGCAGATGAAGACACTATCAGCCAAAGTGGTTAAATGGTTTAAGTAAGGTCACACATTCAGTTAGTAGAAATTCTCACATATAAAATCTTTTAGATCATATCAGTTTATTAAAAAATGATTCATTAAACAGCTGTAGGGGCAAATCAATACACTGTGATATTTTATACTCCTGTTAACAGTGTATGAGAGTCAGCATTTCTTAGCACACTCAAAGCAAAACAGTTCTATGAAGACTTCCTTCACAAGTGATTGCCACGTCATCTGTGCTAATTTCCTGAAAACTTATGGTCATTCATTAACAATCATTGCCATTTTACCTGAGGCTTTTCATTTCTGGCTTATCTTCGTTATAATTTACATGTGTTCTTTTAAAATGTTTTCTAAGCCACAGCAAACCAATAAATGCACTAGTAAAACTAAAACTAAGATTTAATTTCTTAGATTAAATTGAGACAGAATGACAAACTCAGACTTGTGGGAAGATTGGAGAGACGGTTGCCTGGGAAATAGTTAATGAGTCATTGTTTTTAAAACCTCCAGAGCCAGGAAGAAGGGGCTGATCAGCTGGGATGGGCTATCATATTTCTATTTCATATATTTCTAGAAACAGCACAGTTTTGTGCATGTGTTCAGTGGTACAAAATTAATAACTTCCAGTAAAATTGAGAGATGAGCTACGTTAGACAAATTTGGCCCCCCTGACCTAGTCACGAACCTTTATAAGTAGGATGAAAAGTCTTCCTTCAGCCATTTCTTATGCATATATGTTTATCTGTGCATATGCCTGTCTTCCTCACTGGCTAGTAGAGAGTTCTTTGAGCTAGAGAATGAGTGTTTTCATCTTTGTTTTATAGCTGGGACTTGAGAGCAATACCTGTAATGTAATAATGCAGATGAGCCGGGCGCAGTGGCTAACGCCTGTAATCCCAGCACTTTGGGAGGCCGAGGCAGGCGGATCATGAGGTCAAGAGATCGAGACCATTCTAGCCAACATGATGAAACCCCGTCTCTACTAAAAATATAAAAAAATTAGCTGGGCGTGGTGGCACACACCTGCAGTCCCAGCTACTCAGGAGGCTGAGGCAGGAGAATTGCTGGAACCTGGGAGCTGGAGGTTGCAGTGAGCCGAAGGTTGCAGTGAGCCGAGATCACACCACTGCACTCCAGCCTGGTGCCTGGCGACAGAGCGAGGCTCTGTCTCAAAAAAAATAATAATAATAATAATAATGATGCAGATGAATATCTGATGCCTGGCTAGAAAAGGGATTTTTAAAGTGTAATAGCAATGAAAGAATTCCCAAAGGAAATTATTGAAATATTGAATTTATAAAAAGAAAAAAGTATCTGCACTACCCCCTTCCTCCATATAAGTCTAAGCCATAGGCCAACTTAAATGACAAAGGAAATAGGGGAAAATATATTCAGTAAACTTAATAACGAGAGATTGAATACCTTTATTATATAAAGAACTCAAAAATATCAATTAAAAAAATAAAGAGCCCAATAGTTAAATGGGCAAAGGATATAAATACATAATTCACCAAAGAGAAATAGAAGTGACTAATAAACATGAAAATGACAACTTTCACTTTTAATCAAAAAAATGAAGAGCAAAACAATCAAATACTATTTTTGATCAGTAGATGAAAAAAATTCTTTTTCTTTAAAAAAATTATAATGAATCTGGCAAAGGCAGAAGAGTGAATAAGAATGTATTTTGGTACAAACTTTCTGGAAAGCAATTTGGGGATATTTATCAAGAGCTTTAAATATATTATTTGACAAAAGAGTCCCACTTTTATTTAATTAATTTATTAATTGAGATGGAGACTCATTATGTTGCCCAGTGTGGAGAGTCGTGGCTATTCACAGGTGTCATCATAGCACATTGCAGCCTCGAACTTCTGGGCTCCAGCCAGCCTCCCACCTCAGCCTTCCAAGTAACTGGGACTACAGGCACAGGCCACCACCCTTGGCAAGAGTCCCACTTTTAGAAATTTATCCTAAGAAAACAATATGAAATGTGAGTAAAGGCATTCTACACAATGTTATTTATCTGAACAACTACTAGAAGAAATTAAAAATCCAATTGTAAGGGATGATTAAATACATTTGGGCATCCCCAGACAGTAGGCTCTTTATACATCCTTTGAAGTTATGCTAATGGAATTAAAAAATATATAACATGGCAAAATACTTATGGTATAATTTGAAATGAAAAAGTATGTTTAAAATAGACGTTTATACATAGTTGTATATATGCACAGAAAAGTTACTAGAAATAAATATATCAATATTTAGCAAGAACTATTTCTAGACAGTGGAATTGCAAGTAATTTCTTCATACTTCTATGTGTTTTTTGAGCTTTTCACAGTGATGATGTATTACAAATCTGGGCACGGTGGCTCACGCCTGTAATACCAGCATTTTGGGAGGCTGAGACGGGTGAATCACCTGAGGTCAGGAGTTTAAGACCAGCCTGGCCAACATGGTGAAACCTCATCTCTACTAAAAATATGAAAAAAATTAGCTGAGCATGGTGGGTGTTTGTAATCCCAGCTACACAGGAGGCTGAGGCACAAGAATCACTTGAACCCAGGAGGGGTTGCAGTAAGCCCAGATCGTGCCATTGCATTCCAGCCTGGGCAACAGAGTGAGACTTGGTCTCAAAAAAAAAAGCATTGCTCCTGATAATATATCACAAATCCAACTTGAAGTTATGTACATATTTTAAAGAATGTACAGTATGTACATGTACATAACTTAAACTTGGTTGTTAAAAATAGCAAGGAATAGGTAACAGGTAGGAGTTTCTTTTTAAGATGAGAGACATTTGAAAACTGCATGCCTTGGGAAAGAGTGGAAAGGGAGAAGTTGAAGATACAGGCAAGATTGAAGATAGAGGCTCTCATTGAGGGCTGAGGTCCTGGTATAAAGAGTAGGGTGAGACCTGGGTGGGACCCCTCTTCCAATAAGACCTGAAGGAGGAAAATGCAGACCAGTTAGGCAGTGGGGATGAGAAAGTAGAGAGATTCTCACCTGATGACTGCTATTTTTTCTGAAGAAGTGAGGTGAGATTCTCTGGTGGGAGTCTGAGCAGATGCTTGAGAAAGGTGTGAAGCTTTGAAATAACTACTGAGCAGAAAAGAAGGCACTCTTGTGCCATTTTCCCTTCAAAACCTGTTTTCATTCCTCTAATCAATGATTGGCACCAATGATTCAAGATAGAATCTGGAAATCATTCTCGCATTCCTATTGATCAGTAAGGTTCTTGTAATTCAACCCCCTCAGCATCATCTCTTGAATCAACCTTCTCTCTTGTCTTCTCCATCTTCTAGCCTGTATTGCTGCAATTGTTTCCTAATGGTCTGTCTATGTTCATTTGTTTCTTCCTACTCTCAATCTGTCTATTACACTGTTGGCAGGCCTATCTTCCAAAAATCCATTTAGGGATTTTGTTATGACCCTTTAAAAATACTCCAATTGCCTTTAGGATGAAATCCAAATTCCTCTGCAGGATATACAAGGCACTTCTTTTTTTAAATTATTTCATTTTTTATTTACCTATAGTTAATTTTAAAAATTTGAACTTGTAGCTTGGCATGGTGGATCCTGCCTGTAATCACAGTAACTCAAGAGGCTGAAATGAGAGGATCATTTGAGTTCAAGACCAGTTTGAGCAACCTAGTGAGAACCCATGCCTAATAAATAAAAATTAAAAAAAATTTTTTGAACTTATGCAATGTTTAGTAATAAAGCACAAGTTTTAACCTACTGTATATGTTGAAGATCTGTGATTTTGTTTGAAAAAGGACTCCAATGCTTTTTAAATTTTAATTTGGCTGGGTGCAGAGGCTCATACCTATAATCCCAGCACTTTGGGAGGCTGAGGCGGGTGGATCTCTTGAGCGCAGGAGTTCAAGACCAGCCTGGCAACGTGGCAAAATTCCATCTCTACGAAAAATACCAAAAAAATAGTTGGGCATAGTGGTGCATGACTGTAGTCCCATCTATTTGGGAGGCTGAGGTGGGAGGATTGCTTGAGCCTGGGAGGCAGAGTTTGCAGTGAGCCAAGATTGTGTACTGCAGTCCGGTACAACGCACTTCTTGATTTGTTTCTTATACATTTTCAACTTACTTTTTCTCATCATTTGTCTATTCACCCATTCACTCCATCCATCATCCATCCATTTTTCCTTTTTTCCTCCCTTCCATTCATTTACCCTTCCATTTACAAATGCCTTCAATATGCTGGCAACTGCATAGGCTAGGTGCTAGGGAAATAATACAAAGAAGTCTAGACATGGTGTTTGTGCAAGAGAAACTTAAAGGTCTGGTGAGGGAAATAGACATAAATAAGTGTGATAAATGTTACTGTCATCAAAATATGTGCAGCATGCAGTGAATGCAAAAAGGGATGAGTGATAGGTCTCTAAGGTGCAGTTTGGGCAGAGTGATGGAGACAAGGAAAGTTTCCTAGAAACTAAAATGACTTGGGTTTCTAATAACTGGGTATGTTAGTTACAGAAAGCTACAGAAGCAACCTTTCTCTCCCCTGCTCCCCCAACAAATGATGGTAAATTCCCACTCTCCTATAATTTTGGGTTGCACTTGTACTAAAACAAATGCATTTGGGGAAAAATATCAGAATCTTTCAGTCTCTACATTTTTTGCATGCACCATTTTCTCTACCAGAAACATCCCCTATACACTTCTCCACTTGGCTAATACTTAATATAAAGGCAAATGTGAAAGCATTTATGTATCAGCTAATATGCTAAATTCTTTACATTCATTATTTCATTTAATCTTCATACTAATCTTGTGAAGGAGGGATCTCTTTGTAGGTAAGAAAACTGAGGTTCAGAAAGTTTATGTAACTTGCTCAAGGTTATCCCAACTAGTAAGCTGATAGAGCTGGATTTTGAACCCAAGCAATGAGACTCAAGAACCCATGTGCTTAATCATGACAACAAAGTGCCTTGTCAAGATTCAGTTCAACTGTCTCATCTTCCAGAAAGTCTTTTCTATTACCCTTTTGTAATGGGTGCATCTCCTTATTCTCACAAAGCACATGCATTCAAATTCATCATGGCACTTGCCATACCTTACTAGAAGCATTTGCTGTTCCTTTTCTGTTCATTAGTTGCTTCCCTTTCTTTTTCATACTATGAGCCCCTTGAGGGCAGGAAGAATTCCATATATATCTGATCCCTCAATCCAGAACACAGTACCCAGTTTTCTATAATAGCTTGATCAATGTTTGTTGAATAAATGGAGGCATGAAAAAACGTGGCATATTGTTGATGGGAAATTAGATGGGGCTCGAAAATAGAGTGTATGGGATAAACCTGCAGGGGTAGAGTGAGGTCAGACAATGAAGATTGTTATATACTAGTTTAGGAATTTGCAAGCGGCAGTCACAAGATCCTTTAAAAATACTTCCACATCCATGAATATTATACTTTTCAATTCTATAACTCTGTAATGTGGCTCATTAACCGTGTGTGTGCTGGTATGTGTTTAACAATCCCCTACTAAAGTCCTGATTTGTAGTGTTTTTGATTTCCATGGTGTACATGTTTTTTTAATCATGCCAAATTTCAAGTTGCCAATGTAATGTCATTGAATGTGGAAACAGGAAGGGATGCACAGTAGCATGCCATTGTATTTTCACCCCGCAGTTAAAATAGACATAAATGACCTCAGGTGTACAGATAATAATGAAATGTAGTGAAATAACTAGGAAATGATGAATTCTGAGTGTTTATTACTTTTATTTTTAATATAAATCTTTAATATAAATATTTAATTGTTTATGTAATGTAATTTTTAATAATGTCCATGTTTAACAGCTGTCTTACAAAATTCCTTAAATTTTTATTGACATATAATAATTGTACATATTTAGGGGGTACATGTGATATTTGATACATGCATACAGTATGTAATGATCAAATCAGAGTGATGGGATATCCATCACCTCAAATATTTATCATTTCTTTGTGTGATGAACATTTCAAATATTTTCTTCTAGCAATTTAGAAATGTACAAAAAATTATTCATAACAATAATCATCTACTGTGCTATTGAACACTAGAACTTATTCCTTCTATCTAACTGTATTTTTGAACCCATTAGCCAACCTTTCTTCATCCCCCTTTCTTCTCCCTTCACCATCATTCTACCCCTACCTTCATGACATCACCTTTTTTAGTTTCCACATATGAGTGAGAACATGAGATATTTGTCCTTCTGTACCTGACTTATTTCACTTAATGTCTTTCAGGCTCATCCTTGTTGCTGTAAATGATACAATTTCCTTCTTTTTATGACTAAACAATATGTTACATTTTCTTTATCAGTTCATCCATTAAAGGACACTTAGGTTGATTTCGTATCTTGGCTATTGTGAATAGTGCTGTGATAAACATGGGGGTTCAGATATCTCTTTGATATTCTGGTTTTCTTTCCTTTGAGTATATACGTAGCAGTGGGATTGCTGGATCATATGTTATTTTTATTTTTATTTTTATTTTTATTTTGAGACTGAGTTTCACTCTGTTGCCCAGGCTGGAATGCAGTGGTGTGATCTTGGCTCACTG
This sequence comes from Cacajao melanocephalus, assembly GCA_963573385.1. NCBI lineage: Eukaryota > Metazoa > Chordata > Mammalia > Primates > Pitheciidae > Cacajao > Cacajao melanocephalus. The sequence goes on along the minus strand of CAUYLG010031856.1, from coordinate 135,354 downwards.
CAACCTCCGCTCCCACGTTCAAGTGATTCTCTTGCCTCAGCCTCCCGAGTAACTGGGATTACAGGCACCTGCCACCACACCTGACTAATTTTTATATTTTTAGTAGAGACTGAGTTTCACCATGTTGGCCAGGCTAGCCTCGAACTCTGGATCACTCAGGTCATCTGTCTGCCTTAGTCTCCCAAAGTGCTGGGATTACGGGTGTGAACCACTGTACCTGGCCCTGTTCTATTTTTAATTGTTTTGAGGAAATTCCATACTATTTTCCATAACAGCTATACTAATTTAAAATTTCTTAAATTTTAATGATTGGCTCTCATGAGCTGGTAATGAGTTGGCTCCAGCACACCACTGTCACTACTTCCTGTACATGCAGATTTGTTCCAGCTCAGCTCCTGGGACCAAATTTACTCCTAAGCAGGCGACTGTAAAAAGCTCTGGGTCAGTGGGTTCTCAAGATAGCACTAGCTCTCTTATTGTCTGCTCTAATCTTTGTGTTCCAGTTCCTCAGTGCTCATATTTCTGCCTCGTTTTGCAGAACATTCCCTGGAGATATAACCATTTTTGCAGAGACTAATTTTTATCCTTAATACTAGTTTCCCTCTGACTCCTTTTTGAGGCAGGGTTGATCAAGTTGTGTAAGTTCTGACCTGCACAGGGGTCGTCATTCATATATGGACTGTTTGCTTGGACGACCACATGTTACATTGCTTATTATTTACCTACCCCAGTACTGCTTGAATACATGCCCTGGCATTTGGACTTTCTTTGACTTCAGTGCATGGATGGCTCTTCCATCCTGCTTATCCTCTTAATTTTGGATCTACCTTTGGAATCATGATTCTGTATTCTTTTTGCTTCAGTGACTGACACCTGGCCTTCATCCATGAACTGATTGCAAGGCTACCTGGCTTCCTGGCCTTGGCCTAGCCAACCACAACTCAAATCCAAATGCTAATAAATGGCAACATGAGACAATAAGCTGATTAAAAGAGATATTACAATTTTAATGTTATCAATATCTGCCAATAGTTGCAAAGACCATAGTTGTCTTACTTCTAAACAATTCATGGAGATTCAAGACTGCTGAGAGTTTTGAAGAGTGTCTAGATTAAAATAATGAAGCAAATGAATTAAATAAATGATAGTTTTTTCCTGTCATTTCAAAGAGGGCCCATAGAAGATTGAGTGAATACGTGGATCTTTCATGGATTGAGTTTTCTCCTTTCTATAGCCCCATAGCAAGGACATATGGGCTAAATCTATGCTAAGCAATATATGTTTTTGAAATAAAACACACTATTCTTATACATAGTCTGTTTATTTGCTATTTGAACCTAACAAACTCAGGAAGGAAGACTTGGCATTTCTCTTTATGTTCAATAGTTATTAACATTGTGTATTAGTCCATTTTTATGCTGTTATAAAGAAATCACTGAGACTGGGTAATTTATAAAAGAAAGAGGTTTAGGCTGGTCATGGTGGCTCACACCTGTAATCCCAGCACCTTGGGAGAATGAGGTGGGCTGATAATGAGGTCAATAGATCGAGACCATCCTGGTCAACATGGTGAAACCCTGTCTCTACTAAAAATACGAAAATTAGCTGGGTGTGGTGGCGCACGCCTGTAGTCCCTAATACTTGGGAGGCTGAGGCAGGAGAATCTCTTGAACCCGGGAAGAAGAGGTTGCAGTGAGCCAAGATCACACCATTGCATTCCAGCTGGCAACAAGAGCGAAACTCCGTCTCAAAAAAAAAAAAGAAAGAGTCTTATTTGATTCACACTTCACATGGCTGGTGAGATCTCAGGAAACTTACAATCATGGCAGAAGGGGAAGCAGGCATCTTCTTCACAAGGCAGCAGGGGAGAGAAGAGCAGGGGAAACCACCTCTTATAAAACTCACTCACTATCACAAGAACAGCATGGGAAAAACTGCCCACATGATCTAGTCACCTGCCTCCCTCGACACATGGGGATCACAGGTCGCTCCCTCCGTACATGGGGATTACAATTTGAGATGAGATTTGGATAGTGACACAGAGCCAAACCATTTCACGTTGGTAACCTAATATTGACACAAAACTGATGTTAATAGATTTCAGCCTTGAGCATCCTTGAATGATCTAAGAATCGACTTGAGAAAAACTGTAAGGGAAAACACATTTTAAAATACTCATTTGGAGAACGAGGCGGGCGGATCACGAGGTCAAGAGATTGAGACCATCCTGGCCAACATGGTGAAACCCCGTCTCTGCTAAAAATACAAAAAAAAATAGCTGGGCGTGGTGGCATTCGCCTGTAGTCCCAGCTACTCAGGAGGCTGAGGCAGGAGAATTGCTTGATCCTGGGAGGTGGAGGTTGCAGTGAGCCGAGATCGTGCCACTGCACTCCAGCCTGGCGACTGAGTGAGACTCTGTCTCAAAAAATAAATAAAATAAAATACTCATTTGGTTCCCTTAAGGGGAGTGGAAACCTTGAGTTCCTAGTTTAGGACTCATGCTCTTGGTTGAAGGTAAGAGTTGCCCTTTACCTCAGGCTTCACTGATATTCTGCCCCTGCTGAAAGGTGGCTAGGGCAACTCCCGATCCAGGAAAAGATTTCTGTGCTTATTACTGAAAAGAATGAATCCTTATGAACTCAAAGATTATCTGATTTTTCCACACTCCAAGAGAGCTGTTGTGTTCAAAGACAGAAAAAAAAAATCTCCCTTAGAACAATAAATTGATTTTCCTAAGAATATTCTAATTCTCAGATGCTTTCCAGAGAATGAGAGTTACCTTAAATCTTTTCCTGGACAAGGTAAGGTTTAAGACAGCTATTCCGAGAAATAAATAAGTGACTGAAGAGAGCTTTCTGTTTCCAAAAACAGAGAAACAATGCCATGTAAGGCTGGCTTCAGGGGCATGTGACCTGTGTCATTGCACAGAATTCTGCACTTAGAGGGGTCCACAATGGATTTAAGATGTGACTGTCGTCATCTTGAAATTCTTAATAATTTTTGAACAAGGGAGTCCTGCATTTTTATTTTTCACTGGGTCCTGCAATTCACATAGCAGGTCCTGATGGCAAGAGAGTTGGAAAAAGACTTCTGAAGAGGAACGTTCTCTGCAAGAATGCTCCAGGACAATACTGAAAACATGTCTTGAAGAAAAGTTAAAATTTTTATTTATGTAGCCAGGCAAGAGTAAACTGAAAACACAAATACCACAAGTGGTGCTTTATAAACATCCAACTGTATCAGTAGCTGTCATTTAGATCATGCTTACCATGTGCCCAGCTCTGCATGTGTTTAACCATTTAACTTGTTTAACCATCATTATATCCCCCCCATTCACAGTTGAGCATATGAGGCACAGAGAGGGTAAGAAAAGCTCCAAAAGTCACACAGGTAAGTAAATGACAGGGCCTAGATTCAAACCAAGGCAGTATGGCTCCAGAGGTTTGTTTTAAATGTAATGTTTCTCCTTACACTGCTCCTGTAAGGAGCAATGACATTGGTTTGCAAAAAGATATTTTGTACTATCTCTGATTACTCTAGCTATTACTTTTGAATTCAGAGAAAACTGATGAGCTAGGACCTTTTAAAGGCTGAAGTCATTGTGTCCTTGAAAGCTAATAGTGAATTGTACCATAGAACAAACACATTCTTTCCTCTGGAACATCAGCTACTGACTATTTTATAAAGGGCAAAAGTACTAACATATTATACTTTATTGTCTCATGACTGGCATTCACTTTTGACTCAGATTTAAACTATAGTACTCAGCTTATGTGCTAGAGGCAACATGTTTATCTTTGGAAATTTACACTATCTATATTTTATTCCTTTCAGGGAATTGGGGTTTGGCTCTTACATGCTAAATATGTTATATGATCCTGTAAAGCCATTTTTAAACTGAAGAGACTTTCTTTGACTTTATTTTTAAAAATCTTTGTAGGTACCATAGCAATTGGTTGAAAGAATGGGCTCTAGAATCCCACAGCTGGTTTTCTGGCCCTTATATTTGCATCTGTAATAAATATAATAAAAAACAGACACCTCACATGGCTGCTATGAGATTAGGAAAGACCTAGCACTTCCTAGAACATGGTTAACCTCAGGATATATGAATAATGATTTTACTTATGAACACTGGTATAGAATAGTGCAGTAGATGGATCTCGGGGAGATAACTTAATGAGCCTCAGTTTCTTCAAGATAAGTTAATAACATCTATCTCACAGATGGTTATCTCACAGGGGGTTATAAGGATTAAACAAGATACTGTATAAGAAATGTATACTTAGCACAGGTCCTGGAATATAGTTAGTCCTTATTAAATTGTGACTACTATTATTCAATTTGAACTTTCTTTAATGCAGGTCTAGGTAATTCCACAGTGAAATTTGGAGCTCAGCATAAAGCCAGTTTCATATTTTTCTTCTTCTAGACCATACTCTGTTAGAAGAATGAGATAAATATTGGTCTTTATTATACAGTGATACTTTTATGTATTAATTATGCATTTAAAAATAAACTTAGGAAAGACAAATTGGTCTCTTTCCAATGGTCCTTTTATAAAAAGCTATTAAAAATAAGGCATAAAAGAAATCACATTCATTCATTATTAATACCTTGTAGCAGTGATTACATCAGCTCAGTCTGCCCATTAATCCGCCTCAGAGCCCTTGCCTCAACTGGAGCTCAGAGAGCAGACAACAGCAGAGAGGAGGCAAAGAGCACACCTTCTCCCAGATCCTTCAGATCCTGCTCCCTCAGTAAGGCCCATCTTCTGCACCTGCAGCTCTCCTCTTCCATTGATTTCTTTCCCTTGGCCGACCAATGTGCTTGAGTCTTTTTCTACCTTATGAACAAGAAATAAGATAAACTATATTCCTCTCAAACTTGCTGTTCCCTTGAAGTGCTGTTTTATCTTTCCCTTTTCTTTGACTGCTAAACTTCTGCTAAAAGTGGACTTCACATCCTTAAAGTCTCCCGCTTTTTACCTGCTCCTTTCACCATTACGGTTTTCCAGAAACTGTTATTTTGAAAGCATTAAGAACCTCTTAATCATCAAGGCACTTGACTTTTAGACTTCATTCTTCTTGATCTGTCTGAAACATGTGATACTATTGAAATCTTGACCGTCTTCAGAAACATTGTACTTTTTTAACTTTTATGCCTTGGTTTGCTCATAGAAAATGTAATGATGTCAGCTTTGCAGATATTGTAAGAATAAAACAAGGTGATATCATTCACATATTTAGCAATCAGCAAAATTAGAGTCACTTCCCCCCTAAGAATGTAAGTCTTACACTTTGCAGATGACTTTTATATCTGTATTTTTGTTTTAGTCTTTCTCTGCCTGTTCATTCTTCCTTTTTCACAGACTAACTGTGCACGTATTTCTACTTGTAATAATAAAATCATGGATGGTTAGAGCTGGAAGCATTCTTAGAGAGATCACTCTCAATTTATAATGAAGGAAATGATAATGTGGAGAGTAAACTGATTTGAGCCAAGGCTGCTTGGTCGGTAAGGAAGGCTTTGGTTTCCAACAATAGGAATCCCAATGCAATTGGCGTAAGTATATGATCTTCCATAACAAGAAGTACAACACTGTAGTATGCTAGGGTTGGTTAATGTAGCAGTTGAATGACAACGTCAAGGGCTCAGGTTGCTTCCCTGGGCTACCACCCGCAGCACATTGGTCTTTCTACAGGCCACCTCCTGGAGGTTACATGGCCTCAGCAGTTCCTGGTATCTCAGGTAGACCTGACAATGAAAGGAGAGGCCATCTTTTCCTGTGTGGCTCCTTTAAAGAGTGAGTGTACGCTACTCTGCAGCACACCGCACTTTCCTTCATGCCTCATTGACCAGACTTGTGACATGCTCTGATGGACTTAAACCAATCAGAATTCACCATTGGAATCTGAGTCCCATCTCCTCTGAAGTATATGGCACTACCAAGTTAGGTGGATGCAGAAACTAAATCTGGTTTATTAGAAAGGAGGAAGATGCAGTGAGAAATGGTGTTGGGTAGGCTTTGGCAGTGTCTGCCACTGTCTCACAGCGACTTTGTGGCAGTATCACATCTAGTACCCACTATCCAACCTTCTTTCAATAATTCTTATCACCTCTGAACACTTGAACCAGACTCACTATGACTGATTACCCTTCTACCCAGGCTTGCTCAATACAATATCTTCCTATGTACTGATCATTTTCTTCTAAAACTGTGTGATATGGTTTGACTGTGTCCCCACCCAAATCTCATTTTGAATTGTAGGTCCTATAATCCCCACATAACTGGGAGGAACCTGGTGAGAGGTAATTGAATCATGGGGGCAGGTTTTCCCATGCTGTTCTTGTGGTAGTGAATAAGTCTCATGAGATCTGATTTTCCTCATGTGACTTTCTAACTCTCATTTATCCTTCAAATCACTGATGTATTCATTTTCTTAAAACATTCATCTCACCTTTGAGAAAACTTTGGTAGGGGGTGCCAAGTGAAACTAGGCTGTAATAATTTTTTAAAATTGGGATAAAGTATGAATTCAGTAGCTTTTATTTCTGGTGTTAGAATTTATTTATTTATTTATTTATCTGAGATAAATTCTCACTCTGTTGCCCAGGTTGGAGCGCAGCGGCACGATCTCAGCTCACTGCAACCTTCACCTCCAAGGTTCAAGTGATTCTTCTGCCTCAGCCTCTGGAGTAGCTGGGATTACAGGCACCTGCCTCTGTGTCTGTCCAATATTTTTGTATTTTTAGTAGAGATGGGGTTTTGCTATGTTGGCCAGGCTGGTCTTGAGTTCCTGACCTCAGGTGATATGCCCACCTTGGCCTCCCAAAGTGCTGGGATTACGGGCATGAGCCACCGTGCCAGGACTCTAGTGCTACATTTTACATATTTCCTTGGAGTAGATGTCCTTTTACTTGAGAAGAATTGCTCAAATGGTCTCTTTCAGGTAGATGTGATGTCTAAAGTTATGATTGTTCAGGGGAAAGTATGTAACAGAACTTTTGTGGTATATTGACAAATACTGTCCTTCTGGGAGATGTAAAGCAACAACCACAGAGATAAAAACAAGAACAACAATAACCCTCCATGGGTATATTTGCATAAGGTCTAAGGAGCCTTCTGGGAAGTAGTTGGTAAAACACTGACACTTGCCTTTTAAAGTTTAACATTATTACTAAAATATCAATAGATTAAGATGGATCCAATTGAGGTCATTTAACAAAACATATTGGGTGCTTTTGAGGAGAAACTCACCATAGGAGAAAAGAGAATTTGGAGTGGTAACCCAAGTCATACCCCTAAGGGCATTAGAATGGAACTGAGGAGGCCTCGCTTCAAGAAGGATTTGGCACAGCATGTAAGCATCTGCAGATAACGTTATCTGTCCTTAAGAGAAGAGGCTTTGGAAAAATGCTGTGTGTATATAGGTATGAATAGATGTGATATGGTTTGGCTGTGTCCCCACCCAAATCACATCTTGAATTGTAGCTCCCATAATTCCCACATGTTGTGGGAGGGACCTGGTGGGACATAATTGAATCATGGGGCAGTTTCCCCCATACTGTTCTTGTGTTAGTGAATAAGTCTCATGAGATCTGACGATTTTATAAGGGGAAAACCCTTTTGCTTGGCTGTCATTTTCTCTCTTTGCTGGCCACCATGTAAGACATCCCTCTGCTCTTTCTTCATCTTCTGCCATGATTGCAAGGCCTCCCCAGCCATGTGTAACTGTGTGTCAGTTAAACCCCTTTCTTTATAAATTATCCAGTCTTGGGTATGTCTTTATTGGCAGCATGAAAACAGACTAATACAAGCTGTTTATAGACTAGGGACAAAACTCATGGGAAGGGTAATTTAAGAGCCCAGTACAGAAATTTCTTAGGATTTCCATAGCTGTCTAATACTGAGGGGGAATCATTTTCACTTTTTTTTTGAAGAATTCTTGCCAACAGTAATGGCAGTGATGATGAATTTGTGACTTTACTGTCTTTGGAAGGACCTCTAAAAGTTTGTAGTTACATTTTTCCTGAAGTAAGGTAAGAAAGATATAACAGCATTCAGCCTGGAAAAGAAGAAGTGTAACTTTCTTTATTCACAGATAACATGATTATTTAAATAGAAAACATGATGCAATCTACAAAAAAAATTCATAGAACTAAAAGTGACTAAAGCAAGGTTGCAGAATACAAGATCATCCATAAAAATCAATCGTATTTTTTATCTACTAGCAATAAATAAGAAATTGAAATAACCATTTGTGATAGCATGAAAAATATGAAATACATGGAGATTAATCTGATAAAAATACTTCAAAGACCTGTACATGGAAAACTACAAAACACTGGTGAGATAAATTAAAGACCAAAATAGAGAAATATACTGTGTTTTCAGATGGGAAGACCGAATAATAATATTAATTACTTAGTCTTAATATTGTTAAGATAGCAGTTCTCTCTAAATTAATATATAGGTTTAATCCAAATAAAAATCTGAGCAGGTTTTTTTTCTTGTAGAAATTGACAAACTAATTCTAAAATTTAGATGGAAATGCAAAGGACTTAGAATAGCCCAAACAATTTGAAATGAAAGAACAAAATTGGTGGACTTAAATTACATGGCTTCAAGGTATATTATAACACTATAGTAATCAAGACAGTGTAGTATTGATATCAAGGTAGACAGATAGATCCATGGAACTGAATAAAGAGTTTAGAAATAGACCCACACATAGCACATATGGTCAATTCATTTTTGACAAAGACATTAAGGCGATTCAGCCTCCCAAAGTGCTAAGATTACAGGCATGAGCCACTATGCTCAGCCTAGGCAAAAATTTCTTAGATGCAACATCACAAGCATGGGTGAATTAGACTTCATTAAAATTAAGAACTTTTGCTTTTTGAAAGACACTGTTAGGAAAATGAAAAGACAAGCCAACAGTGGGAGAAAATATTTGCAAATCACATAGTTGATAAAGCACTTGTGTCTAGAATGTATGAAGAACCCTAAAATCTCAATAATAATAATAGTTTAAAATGGGCAAAAGATTAGTACACTTCAAATGTGATGCTTCATGAAGGAAGCTACGGGAATGGCAAATAAAAACGTAAAAGGTCATCCGACATTATTAGTCGCTGGGGAAATACAAATTAAAGCGACAGTAATATATCATTACATACCTATTAGAATGTATAAAATAAAAAAAGAGATGACTATTCCAAGCATTTGCAAGAATGTGGAACAACTGGAATTCTACCTTTCTGCAGGTAGAAATGTAAAGTGGTAAACCACTTTGGCAAATTGTTTGGCAAATTGTTTGGAAGATATTTTAAAAGTACAATATTAATTAACATACTATGTCACCCAGCCATTTTATGGCTAGGTATTTATCTAAGAGAAATGAAGACATATGTCCTTGCAAAGACTTATACATGAATATTGATAGCAGCTTTTTAAAGAGCCAAACCTGGAAACAATGCAAATATCTATCAAAAAAGTGAATGAATGAACAAACTATCGTACATCAACACAATGAAATATTACACATTAGTAAAAAGGAACAAACTATTGATAAACCCAACAACATGGACGAATCTCCAAAAATTATGGAGCATAAGAAGCCAGCCTAAAAAGAGTCTATACTGTATGATTTCATTTATATAAAATTGTATGCAAACTGAGCTCTAGTGACAGAAAGCAGGTCAGGAATTGCCTGGGGTTGGGGCAGAAGGAAGAGATTCCAAAGGGCATGAGGAAATTTTGGGAGTTGATGGATATCTTCATTATCTTGATTGTGGTGATGGTTTCATGGGTGTATACATATGTCACAACTTATCAGATTTTATACTTTCTCTCTTTTTTATTCTTTTTGAGACAGAGTCTTGCTCTGTTGCTCAGGCTGGAGTGCAGTGGCTTGATCTTTGCTCACTGCAGCCTCTGCCTCTTTGTTTCAAGCGATTCTCCCACCTCAGCCTCCCGAGGAGCTGGTACTACAGGCACGTGATACCACACCCAGCTAAGTTTTATATTTTTAGTAGAGATGAAGTTTCGCCATGTTGGCCAGGCTGGTCTTGAACTCCTGACCTCAAGCATTCCGCCAACCTCGGCCTCCCAAAGTGTTGGGATTACAGGCGGGAGCCACCACCACAATGCTTCACCCAGATTTTACATTTTAAACAGTTAATTTTATGTCAGTTATGCTTCAATAGAGTGGTGTAAAAAAGAGATATTGTAAAGACGTAAAAATAGGTAAAGTGTGAAATATTGGTTATACTTACTGAATTTGCATTTCTCCAACTGATAACCTTCAAATCCTTAGACCTGGTCTCAGCCTAATATTCCAGCTATATCTCCCAGTGACATCTTAAACTCCAGTTAAAGAAGACTGTTTCCTGAACAGTCTTGTGCATTTTTCTTGTGATTTTGTCAGCCTGACATGAGCTGCCCACTATCTTCTGATCCCCTCACCAGATGGGATCTGAACTCCCACAATGCTTTCATCTTTCTTTACAGTACTCATCACTCTATGTTACAGCTTACAAACACGTTTCTTACCTCCCCTATAAGCTGAGAGATTCTTGAAGGTAGTGGCCCATATATTTATTATTTATCCTAGTACCACAATGACATCTTAGAGAATGTCTTGTAAGTAGTAATGATAAATATGTTTAACTGACGATTTTTTAATACTGTCCCAAAGGATTGAAAATTTTCACTGTGTTTAAAAATATAAAACCTTTCGTAACTGTGGTGCATGCAATCTTCATTCACATAAGACTGGGTGAGTATTTCTCTTATATTTAGGTTGCTTGATGTCTTGAACTGTCATAAATATTTTATTTATGATCTCTAGAGACATTTCTCATTAGTAAGTATCAGTAGCTGTTCTTTGTAGTAGATTTGCAATTGCTTAATGATCAGTCTTATAATGCAGCAGTCCCCAGCCTTTTCGGCATCAGGAACCAGTTTTGTGGAAGACAAGTTTTCCATGAAATGTTGGGGTAGCAGAAGGGTTGCGGGATGAAACTGTTCACCTCAGATCATCAGGCATTAGTTAGATTCTTAAGGAGTGCACACTCTAGATCCCTTGTGTGTGTGTTCACAATAAAGTTCGTGTTCTGATGAGAGTCCAGTGCCATCACTGATGTGATAGAAGGCAGAGCCCAGGCTGGAATGCTGGCTCACCCACTGCTCACCTCCTGCTGTGTGGCCTGGTTCCTAACAGGCCACGGACTGGACCCATGTTACAATGTGTACACTCACATTTTGAGCAAAATGGCATAGGTCATAATGCCTATATAATAGAGAAATATAACAAAATTCTGTTTCCAAAATATTTCTTTGTATTTTTTGATCCCATGGTGAAATAATGAAACACAATCCCTGTCTAAGAAATAGTTTGAGATAAAATCTAAGAATAATTTTGTTGCAGAGTTAAGGTGAACAAGAAACTGGGTGAAAAGGAGAGCTTTATGTCAGCTTCATATATCTGACACAATTGGGAAATTGGATAAAAAGGAATTTAGGAAATTGTACTGAATGAAAATGTATTGATATCTTGTATTTGCTCTGATGTAAAAGCATCTATTTCCCTCACATAGAGTTGGGCACATAATGGTCTCAAATCTAATGGAAGTCATTTCCAAGGGTATTATAGTTTTGAAATCAGTTTGTTTGAGGATTCTAGGTCTAATTTCACATGATTAAACTCTGAAATTACAGAAGCCTTTTCTAAAGTAATACTTGAGCCTCTGAATGGGCTTATGGTACACCTCGAGCATAGGTTTTTTGTGTACAAAGTTTGAAGGGCTTGTTTGCAATACAACAAGCCCTTCAATGCAAAACATTCAGATCCTTCTCTCTATAACAACTGATGCCATATCTTAGCTCTTGCCATTCTCATGGGCTAGATTTCTTCCTTTGCTTAGTGTAAGAACTTGGCCTGGGTGACGAAGGGACAGCCACTGAAAGTTTCTAAAGCAGGTATCAGAGTTTGCAGGTAGACCTGGGTTTGATTCCTAATTCTACTATTAGTTCTGTGGCTCTGATCTAGTTATTTAACCTTCTGAGCCTTAATTTCCTCCTCTGCAAAAAGGGTCCCATGCATGTTAAGAGCATAGCATGGTGACTGGCACAGAAAGCACACATCAATATACTTAAGCTATTAATATTGTTAACAGAAATATCTTGGTCTTACTTCAAGAAAATAGCCTCCTTTGCTTTTTATGCATGAGTCTCAAGTTGGGGCTTACTTATGCACGTAGTTATTATAAAATAGCTTTGCTGTGCTAATTTAAAAAAACCTGATAGGGTGGATATGGACAATTTTCTTAGAAACAGCACTGGAGAATTTGGTGGTTGTGTATCTAGTGTTAAAAAGCCAGCCCAGCTTTGCCACAAAGACACAAATATCAGTGGCTCCAAATAGATACACAGATGGCCTTATGGAGCCCCAGATATTGTCTTACTCAGTTCACTGTGGGCAGGAAGAAGACCTATTTTTAAGGAGAGTGAAGACGGCTATAAGTGGTTAAAAATAGGCTGCTTCTCCATCCTCTCTCTGCTACTTTCATCTTCCATGTTTCCGACTATCCCCATTTTCCCTAAATTCCTCTTATCATCTCTGTACATGTTTCCCTCCTCCTTGTCTACTCTAGAAATGGTACATATTATGAAAGAACAAATACTTGACACCATCCCCAGAAAGTCAATGGTGGGGATAATGCATTTTTAATCCGGAACACCTGGCCTCCCTTTATTTGCCCGCCAGAATGAGGTTTCTTGATTATTCGAAAAAGTCCTCTTAACGCTGGTGCTCACAAATGAGTAAAAAGGTTAATAAATTTCAGATCTGCTTGATAATCCAGGGAGATAGAAGTCTGCGAACAGAGATTTTTCTTTTCAGGTTGAATCTGACATTCTGAAAAGCTACCCGTCTCTTCTCATACTCAAAGTATTTACCCAGGCTTTAAACACTGGGTAGCAAGAGTATGGTGAAGGAGCTAACATTAATTGTGGGACCATTTTGCAGAATCTCATGCACATTGTCTCATTTAATTTTCATGACGATCCCTTGAGGAAAGCATCATCGTTCCCATATGTCATAAGTGAGGAAAGGAGGGGGCTTTGACATATCCTATCACAGAGAGGCCCACACTGGTGCAGTTTCATTAAGCCCTAGTTATCCCTTGTAAAATTTAGTCATCCTCTGCAGCTGATCTCCCTCATCCACACAGTGGTATCATCCTGCAATACTTTGATACAAGTGCCTCTTTGCCACTGTGCAATGCCAGTTATGGCAAGATATAGCTCCCATTTCCAGCCACCTTCTGTGGCCAGCCAATTCATGAGACCATGGCCAAGTGTGGACTCCATCTTCCTAGGAGAGGAGACAGTGGAACTGATAGCCCCTCCCTCAGCAGTACAAATACAACATCTGTCTCCTCAAAGCTATTTCCTCTGCTCTGGTTATATAGAGCCAGGCATACAAGTGTCTTTACATTGGCTGGGGCAGTGGAGATGGTGGAGGATGATAGCGGGAGGTAAGGAGAAGTTTCTGAACTGGTACCTCTCAGTAAACCCTGCATGGCTGTGGAAGGGGTACCTGGTGGTTTTGGTCTTCGGTTACAATTCTGGGACAACAAGAGCATCATTTACACATGGACTATCAAATTTAGCTCTTATAACAACCCTATGAGGAAGGTTTGTTTGTGTAATATAGTGATTACATACATGGGCTTGGGCTTTAATTATAGCTCTTACATCACTGATGTGAAGTTCAAACATGACCACTTGTCTGTGTGACTTTCAGCTCCTTGTGTCTGTTTCCTCTCTGTATGATGAGAAGGATAGTGCCTGCCTTATGCTATTGTGAACAGTAAAAGAGATAACCTACATGTTACTAAATGCTGTGTAAGTGTTCGCTATTGTTATCTTTATTTTTCAGATGAGGAAACTAACACTCAGATAGGTCATAGTGGCTGAAGGTCACATAGCTAATATGTGCCTCCAAAACCCATGCTCCTAACCATTCTTTCATGGTGGCGTTAGTCTTTTCCACATTCTGGTGCACATAGAAAAAAATGTGCGGTTATACTAATGATATTATTCATACACAACACTGGAGAGGATGAATAGGATAGCTCAAGCCTTAAGGTAACTGGTCTGGGAGGCCCTGACTGTCCCAGGCCTGATTTACTGACACTCTTGCCTGTACTGGAGCAGACAACAGGACCTGCTTCTCCAGGCCAATAGTGTTAGGTAAGTCTTCCTGGAGTAGACGATGTCTTAGGTATAGCTGAAAGATTAGTAAAATTTAGTAGCAAAAGCAGAGGATGAGAATGGGGAAGCGGGGAAGTCATCTTAATTTTCTCCCCTGGAAAATGGAGATCATGGTAATACCTGTTTCACAGGTTAAAAATGAAATAAAGGAACATACACGGAAAAGGCTTTGTAAGATGTGATGTCAAAGTTAGCTGTTACTATTCTTGAGGAAAATGAATAAAATATTTAAAACTGTAAAAGTGAACAGGGCATAGTGGTTGCAGAGGCAGAACACTTCTACCATTTGCTTGGGGAAAGTTTACACCTTTAATAGGACTCGTATCCTTTCACTCATCCATTTATTCATTCATTCTTAACCAAATAAAAGTTAGTTTTCTCCAACATTTATTATGAAGCTTAACCTATTTTCACCAATAACTGAAGCAAGTAGGAATAAGATCAAGAATCTTAGAATCCCAAGCCAGGTGTGTTCTGAAGTCCATAGTAGTTTGGCCATGTCTGGGGAAATGGCATGCCAGGCCATTTCTATGTGATGGTCCTAGGGCTTCTTGGGTGAGGACTTGTCCAAAGTGGTAAGGCACCTAGGCAGAAGCAGCTGGATCCCAAAACAAAGCTTCAATCATTGGAGGGAAGGGGTTTGGGTCTGTCACTGAGGTTGTCTCTGGCTCAGGGAGTGACATCTGCATCTTGTGGAGGGAGCATGGGAGGGTTGTAAAACTCGCACTGACAGCGTTGTCCATTCCTGGGGTCCAAGGACATCTGCCTTGGACCTCCTGCCCTAAGCTAGAGTAAACCAAGAAAGAAGAAGGGAAGAGAGACCTTCCTTCCAATTATGCAATACAACACGAAGAAGCCTTGCCATTCTGAGGGCTCCATGGCATCAGCTGTGGCAGAAGATATCAGTGCCTGCTGGACATGGTGGTAGTCAAAGGGTGGAGGCCACAGAAGAAGAGAGAATAGCAGATGCCATGTGGGTGAGAATCAGATTTATTTATGGAAGATAATTCATAGAGTGATTAAGGGCAAAAAGTAGGAAAACATGGGTTTATACAGAAAAAGGCAAAAATAGTTAAACCTTGGAACTTTTCCTAAGTCTTCATAGCCAGTTCATTTCTGTACCCTTCAGCTACATACATGTTGAAATCCAAGATGAGCTCTATAGACTAATGCATCACAAAATATTATTGATTTTAAGATTTTTTTTAAAAAGAGAGTTCATTTAAAATTTGTCCAGCTTTGACATTTTCTTTTTTGAGTTTGCTGTATAATTCAAGTTGAGTAATTTGCACAAATGCATCAATATTTTAAAAGCTACCAATCTTACACATGCAAAAAACAAGGCTTACAATCTTCAGGAATCTTTAATGTAACACACATTCATTATATATGAGCTCTCAAAGGAGAAACTTGTGTTGTTCAGAATCCTAAGTGCTACACAATGGCGGCTTTGGGAAACTTAAATACCACACATTTGCTTTGTAAAACCATCACTGAATGACTTTAGCTGATTAACCCTGAAAGTCATCATGACTGTTTTGTCTTTAATAATCTGGGCCAAGCAAAAGGAGAGATGTTTCTATGATGCTACATTCTTGTGGTTATAGTTTTAACAAGATATACTCCTTGAAATTTGACTCTGATGCTGGATTGCTCATCAATTCTTGGAGAAGCTGACTCATTCTTTGTGGCTAAACTCAAATGTTCCCTCTTCTGTGAACTAGTCCTCAAAACCTCGAGCAAGATTAATTGCTCCCATGGAGCTTGGTAACATGCCTTTGTCATGGCACCGTTATTACATAGTGTCTTAGCTAGTCATGCGTTTGTTTACCCAATAAACTGTTAACTTCTTGGGGTCAGGAATGGTTCTTGGCACAGGAGGCACCTAGTAGCTGTTTGTGGAATTAAAGTATGTATCTATCATCAGTAGGTACTACATGTGAAATATGGATAGATTTGTACGCTTGTAAAAACCAAGAGAAAAAATGTCCGAGGAGCTGTTGCCATCCAGATGTAGGACAGAAAAACAAATTTTGTGATGTTGTCATCTTAAAATCTTTTTTAACTGGAGAGATTCAAGAGAAGTCAAGAATATTTTGAGGTGAATGAGTTAGTGAGTAAATGAAAGTTTTTCTTCATCTAGGGTATACTTGATTTATACCTACATTTCAAGCTACCATTCAGGGGAGGGGATGGGTTCAATATTTATTGAATAACTTCTGCTGACTAGGCTCCATACTAGGAAGTTTCCATTACAGGATTTCACTTTAGGTGCAACCATCCTGCTGGTTGGGTTCTATCAGTCCTTTATGTCAAATGGAGAAACAGAAACTGCAAATTATTCAACTTGTATTTTCAGAGAGATTTAGTAATGTGAATAAAGTCATTCAGCTAGTAAGTGGCTGGACCAGAATTAACTCAAGTCTGAAAAAAAGTCTTAGCATATGCCTATATGTGTTGGGAAAAAAGGGAGAATTCAGCAGTTATTATGACAAGTGAGGGGCAGCCTTCACCTTGTAGTTCACACTTAGCCTTGGAAATACATATCTGAGGAGAAGGGGGAGGTGGGGTGGGGCTTGGATCAAACAGTATATATGGTGGTTAAGCAAGTGGACTGAGAGTCGGACAACCTGCGTACAGAGCCTGGTTCTGTCTCCGTTTAGTTGTGTGACCTTGAGCAAATTATTTAACTTCCTTGAACTTCAGGTTCTTTAACTGTAAAAATTGGTGGAGGGGAATAACCAACATTTCTATCTCACTGGATGCTGTTAGAATGAAATGAAAGAATGCACATAAGCACTTAGCCAAGTGCCTGGCACACACTAATGCTCAAGACATTATTCTCATAATTATCCAATGCTCCACATTTACTACTCAGAGTCAACAGATAATTGCTTATCTTCCTACTTTCTTAATGTTTAGTAGATGCAATGTTAAAGTGGAAAACAAGTTCACTCAATGGACCTACAGCCAGAATATTGGGTTTGGAATCATTCAATCAGAGTTTGGTGCCTGATTCAGCTTCGTAATCTTGTCTGGACATGTTGCTTGGTTTCTCTGGACTCAGTTTACTTTTCTGTAAGGCAGTGGTCAAAACTATACCTATCTTACAGAATTCTTGCCAGACAAGAATTGCTAAGACAAGGAGTACACAAAAGGGCATTTAACCTAATCTAAGAGAGTCAGGGAGATCTCCTGGAAGGGAATGAAGCCCAAGTGGACACCTAAAAAAGAAAAGAACCGTGTCAACTACAATATACACTTATGTCAATAATACATTATCACTTCAATAACGTTAAGTATATATAACTGACATTTGAAGTTATTTCAGACTGTATTTCCCATTTTACTGTTTTTTCTTTCTGATATAACCATTGAATTTCATTACATTTTAAGAAGAGAAGTGCTGTGATTTTTTTTGGTAGATTGTAATTATCTCCAAAATTTGTTCCATCATTTTCCTAAAGATGTTTCTAGTGAAACGTTGGTCTTCTGCAATGTCTTCAATCAACAACTGTGTAAACTGAGAGCTAAAATAAATATAGACTGAAACTCTTTCTTGCTTTCATATTGAATGAGATAAAGGCATGAGCTGAGAGAGAGAGGGAGAGAGAGAAAAACATATGTATACATCTTGGATGTGATCCTGAGTTATTCTCTGGATATAAATAAGACACTTTGAAAGGCACATTAACTTTTTGAGGTCACTAGGGTTTTCATTAGAATGCTGGACTATAAATAGTTCCCAGGTGATGTAAAGGAAATGATGCACCATTCCTTCTCACCCCGGAGTTCTTAGCGCTCTGGAAAACAACATTCACTTGCAAGTGTTTGGCTCACTGTATGCTGGTATTGTTTATAAGGTCAAATTTTGGATTAACCTTTTGAGATTAAAAAAGAAAAACAGACAAGGGAATCTTTGTGAACATTTTATTTCTTAGGGAAAATTATTTTACATGGAATTTACCTAGTGTACCACATAAAAATTCTTAACAGACTATCTAGCACAGTGTAAAAATATATTTCCCTTGAGTTGCTTAAATGTCATCATGTTTGGTAAAAAATAAGAAATACTTCATTTTGCAAATTACCTTGCCAGAGTTTCTCTGCTATGGTCTCATACATAACAGTGACATCTTTATAAAAAAGGATAATTGAGGAATTACCTAGTGAATTCAAACAACAGTGTCATTCATAAGTGACAATTCACAAAGTATTTTGTTTTATCTTTTACTTTTCAATTATTTATTTTTTATTATTATTTGTTAAGAAACAGAGTCTTACTCTGTTGCTCAGGCTGGAATGCAGTGGCCTGATCATAGGTCACTTGCAGTCTCGAATTCCTGGGCTCAAGTGATCCTCCCACCTTAGCCTCCTGGGTAGCTGGGACTACAGGCATGTGCCACCATGCCTGGTTAATTTTCTTTGTCCTTTTTTTTTTTTTTTTGCCTGGTTAATTTTTAAAATTTTTTTGTGGACTTGAGGTGTGGCTGTGTTGCCCAGCTTGGTCGAAAACTGCTGCTCTGGACTGATCCATCTGCCTTGGCCTCCCAAAGTGTTACAATTATAGTGAGCCACTGTTCCTGGAATGTTTTGTTACCTTATTAGAGCACGATTATCTGTCTAAAGAATTAAAAAATTACCTATACTTGTTTCAGTGTATTTCTTCTGAAGTATTTCTGGGAGATGCATTGAACAGGCCACACTGGGATGGAGTGGATTTGCTAGAATAGTAAGATCTGGCACATGGCTGGTCATGTCAGGTTTCTGCTGGACTGTAACTGCTTGAGGGCACAGACTGTATCTTATTTATCTTTGAATCCCTCTGGTGTCTTGAGAATAGTAAGCATTCTCTAAATAGTTATCAAGTTGATTGAAATTCATTTTGTTATGAAAATAACTTCTGGGCCTCCTAGGAATCAGACAGTGTTTGAAAAATATATTCCTCAGTCCTCATTATTACATTTGGTTTAGTTTCTTGTGGGGACCCATGTATGTTATTGAAAAATGAAATATATTTATAATAGGAAAATATGGATGCGACAAGAAAAGTAGCAGCAAAAATTGGGCAACCTTTGGTAAATATGGGTAAAAGCAATGCAGACCTGTCTGACCTAATAGAATTCGTACATATTAAAAGTTTTTGGAAACTTTTTGCACAGTTATTATACATTATACAGTTTATCTTACTTTTCTGTTTTGACAGTTTTATTATTAAGTAAGCCAGATAATGAGGTGAGGAGATGATTGTTTCTTTTTCTCCCTCCCTCTCTCTCTCTCTCTCTCTCTGTGTGTGTGTGTGTGTGTGTGTAAATAAGAAGTCAATACAATTTCAGTTCAATAAGTTGAGCCCTGGTTAGGAAGATAATGACCATTAATTGAGAGACTAATATGTACCAGGCAGTCTTTAAATATATTAACATAGTTAATGCATACAACAACCCTATGAAGTAACTGTTACTTCCATTTTTAAAGTTAATAAGCTGATGTTCAGGGATGTTTAATAATTTTCTCAAGCTCACATAATAAGTGGCAGAGCTGGGATTCGCACTCAAAACTCTTTGACTAATGAATCAGTATTCTTTCCCTGCATTGTGCTTGATACAGAGAAGGCACCCACGCACACTTATTCTTAGCAGTGTCAAAACATCTTTTTCTTTTGGGCACCATTTGTCTGTAATTATTACCTGTAGAATCTTTCTTTGAGCCTTAAAGCCAGATTAAGGCTTTGCTTATGTACGACGGTAACATAGTCTAATCTTAGCTTCCAGTACTGGTGACATCTCCTGGAAAGTCAGTGATTGCACAAAAGTGAGTCACCTAGAACAAAAGAAAAAAAAGTGAAATGAGGGTGTTTAAATAAGTAAATAATAAAAAGTGAAATAATATTTTCATGTGTTTCCATCTACTCAGAATTCAAATTGCTCAATTAGTTGCATTAGGAAAAGACAAAGGATTAAACAAATCTTCATATATTTTTTGAGATGAAGTCTGGCTTTGTCACTCAGGCTGGAGTGCAGTGGTGCAATCACAGCTCACTTCAACCTTGGTCTCCCAGGTTCAGGCTGTCCTCCCACCTCAACCTCCTGATAACTGGGACTACAGGTGTGTACCACCATGCCCATGTCCAGCTAATTTTTGTATTTTTAGTAGAGATGGGGTTTTGCCATGTTGCCCAGGCAAGTCTCGAACTCCTGACTTCAAGTGATCTGCCCACTTTGGCCTCCCAAAGCGCTAATATTACAGGTGTGAGCCACCACACC
Source organism: Cacajao melanocephalus (assembly GCA_963573385.1). Taxonomy (NCBI): domain Eukaryota; kingdom Metazoa; phylum Chordata; class Mammalia; order Primates; family Pitheciidae; genus Cacajao; species Cacajao melanocephalus. The sequence goes on along the minus strand of CAUYLG010031856.1, from coordinate 114,804 downwards.
TGGCCGCACTTTTTAAACTATTGAATTAGTATCCTAGAATTTTTCCTTTCAGGCAGTAATAAAGAAGCCCTGTGGAAGAGCTGCAGGTGGAAGAGATTGAGAAGGATTCTGTGTTTCATGAGGTGATACAGGAGTCAAGGTGGTATTTTGCCTGGGGAGGAGAATGGCAATGTAAGAGAAGCATTAGCTAGTTTCTAGTCAATCTTCTTTCCTACACACACAGGATAATTACAAATTTAAAAATTAAAAGACAATTTACCTATCTGAATGTTTCATTCCAGTGCTATCACACTCAGAAGCAGTTAAAATAGTAGACAAGGAAACCCGAGTCTGTTGAGAGCTAAGCACCTGTTTCTTTGTTGTACTATGTACCGGGTAAATTGGTGATCAAAAGAAGCACAGTTCCTGACCTCATGGAGCTTATAGTCAAGACATGGAAAGACAATATTTTCATATAATAGTATGTGAGAACTTTCAAAGAGACACTGCAGTCAAGGAAAATTCAGCAACTCTGAGCGTGAAAACTTGCCTACAAAAGGCCCCTGGAGTCAGGCTATGGCTAGGAGTTTCAGAGGGACTGTGGGAAGACAAGATAATTGAAGGAAAAATAAGGGCTCCAATACAATTTTCAACAAGTTTAAGGTATTGACATCAGCAAGAGATTGTACTGCCCCTAACTGGGGTTACTGGTGTTATTAAGTAAAACAGACTGCCTGGACATTAAAAACTCTGACTGGAGTGGGTACTATAGTGGTTTAATGCAAACTACCTTCTATTCATTGGTGGCTTGAGGTAGGTATATCTGAACTCTAGCAGCTGATCACATCCACTTTCTGTGAAAAGGCTTTCATCATAATTTTTTAAAAGTTATTTAGGTAAAAGTAACACCACATACAATTAATCATTTTACAGTGAACATTTCAGTGGCATTGAGTGCATCCCTAATCTGTGCAACCATCACCTCTATTTAGTTCCATAACATATTCATCACTCCAAAAGGGAGCCCCATACCTATTAAGTAGTTGTTTCCCATCCCCCTCTACCTCTGTGCTTCATATCTACAAAACTGTGTTCTTACTTCTGTTGGATGCTTAATATAAATGGCATTATACAATAGATAACCTTTTGTGTCTTGCTTTTTTCACTTAGTATAATGCTTCTGAGGTTCATCCATGTTGTAGCATGTATCAGTACTTCCTCCCTTTTTATGGCTGAATAAGATTCCATTATATGTATACACTAGATCTTGTTTATTTATTCATCCATTGGCAGACATTTGAACTGTATCTCCCTTTTAGTTACTGTGAACAGGGCTGCTGTGTCCATGGGTATACAGTACATGTACTTGTTTGAACACCTGTTTTTAATTCTTTTGATACTATACCTAGGAGGGAAATGGCTAAGTCATATGGTAATTCTATGTTTAATGTTTTGAGTAACACCAAACTATTTTCTACAGTGGCCGAATGACTTTATCTTCCCATAGTGTATGAGAGTTTCAGTTTCTCCATATCCTCCCCAACACTTTGTTTTTTTGATAGCCATCCTTGTGGGTGTGAAGTGGTGCTTCATTGTGGTTTCGATTTACATTTCCCGGGTGACTAATGATGAGCATCTTCCTATGTGCTTATTGGCCATTTGTGCATGTTCTTTGGAAACATATCTATTCAAGCCCTTGGGCCATTAAAAAAATCGGGTTGTTTGTATTTTTTTGTGTTGAGTTGTCTTAATAATTTGTGAGCCGTGTTACATTCAAATCCAACACACAGAGCAGTCTTAGCGATGGGCTTGCTGGGAAGGTGTGGGCAGGGAGAAGAGAAAGCAGAGAACACAGGAGAGGTGGAATTTCATGTGTGGATGAAAGGGGGTAACGTCAAGATTCACCTTCCCTCACAACTCAGAAGAGGAAGTGCTTACTCTGGCATGTCACTTTGATGAATTTGGCTTCCTAGAATCTGTGATCTCAATTTCATTCTCACCATCAATGTCAGGCTCAGTAGTAAAGAACTACTAATTTTGAGTGCACTGCACACAAATTATCCTAATTAAGCTTCATAGTCATGCTGGTTGGTGCTATTATTTTAATTTTACAGATTACAAAAACTGAAGCTTGGGGGCATTATGTAACTAGTTCAAAATCACAAGCAGGGCCAGGTGTGGTGGCTCATGTCTGTAATCCTAGTACTTTGGGAGATTGAGACAGGCAAATCACTTGAGGTCAGAAGTTCAAGATCAACCTGGCCAACTTGGTGAAACCCTGTCTCTACTAAAATATAAAAAATTAGCCAGGCATGGTTGTGCACACCTGTAGTTCCAGCTACTTGGGAGGCTGAGGCAGGAGAATCCCTTGAACATGGGAGGTGGAGGTTGCAGTGAGCTGAGACGGGACCACTGTACTGCAGCCTGGGGACCAGAACAAGACTCCTTCTCAAAAAAAAATAAAATAAAAAAAAATAAATCACAACTAGACAGAGGTTGAATGAGTAGGAATTCCTTCCTCCCAGATCCATGCCCTTTCTCGGTTACTCCATGGATGGCTTGTCTCATTAATGCAGCCTCCTAACCTTTCTCCCTTTCTTCAGCACCACTTTCTTCAGTCAGTCCTCTGCGCTGCTGACACTGGCATGTTTTCTTAAATGTAAATCTTACCATGCTACATCTCTGCTTGAAGTTTTCATGGCTTGTCCTCCTTCAAGATCCACTGTCTTCTCTTTCAGGTTACCATCTTTTGCTTCCCTCATTTGTGTCCTACTTTACAGTCCTGTCAAACTACTCCCAGTTTCTGGAATCTGTCAAGCTGCTTCATAACCTCGTGTTCAAACATAGTGTTCCCTCCGCCTGGAATGTATTAAAGGTCCCTTCCCACTCAGCAGTACATTATGAACCGTTCCCCATGCCATAAAATGCACAAATATTGGCAAATGAGGTAGTCGGAGGGAAAGAAACAGAGGAAGCTGTCATTATTTACATACTTCACCTTGACTACCTGGAATATCCGAGAGAATTAACTGAAAAACAAAGAAGAAAGTAGTCAGATATAAGATGTTTAAAAATCAGTAGGTCTCCTAATCACCAGCAGTAACCAATTAGAAAATGTAAAGGAAAAAAGATCTTATTCATAATAGCATCAAAAATGATGCAATATCAGAAACCAACAATAAAAATATGTAAATCTACATTTAAAAAAAAGTTCTAAAATGCTGTGGAAAGATGGAAAAAAGAACACCTGAGTCCATGAAAATATATTCCGTGTTTCTGCACAGAAATTTTAACATGGCAGCTATGATCCTAAAGCTTGAGTTTGAATGCCATTTCTACTCATTCCTTCCTCGATCATCTCAGGGAAGTGGCTTTACTCCTCTAAGGTCTAGCTTCCTTGTTTGTAAAATGAGAGTAATATTATTAGTTAACTCGTGTGTCAAGTATCAGAATTAAAGAAAATGATCTGTTTAGGACACTCAGCCCAGTGCCAGGCACATAGTAAATACTTAATAAGTTATCTATTGTAGTAAAGATTCCAATTATCTTTAAGATGATCTGCGCATTTAATGCAATCCCAGTTGAGGATTTGTTTCTGTGGGTGATTATAATTTTATTGGGAGATTAGAGAGTACTGGTTTTTCGTTTCATTTTTTTTTGAGTCATGTGTGTTCTGAGTTGCAAATACCTCACAACAGAGGTGTTTTGGTTTTGGTATTTCCTGGTGTTTTGCTGATCCATCTCTCTTTCTTGTCTTTTTTTCCCTTCTTTATCTATTACCCTTTAGTTGTGCTATAGCATACGTAGAAAAGCCTACAGTAAGTGTACTGCTATCCTAGTCGAGAAATAGTACATTACTTGCACCTTAGAAATTCCCCCTTGCTCCTCTTCCTAATAACTACCCCTCCCTCTCCTCAAAGTTAATTTTTGTTAGCGCATTCTAACACCTTATTGGAAATTAGTTGCGTACATCAATGAAATCAGATCAAAGCAAAAGCATCATTTTCACAAAATATCCTGATATCTGTGCTATCTTCTTACATAATTTAATAAATCCCAGGATGTTCCTGATTTTGGTATCAAAAGCTTGAGTGTCCAGAAATAGCTCTATACAAATAATAATCATAGCATCTAAAATAGCCATCATTATTTTGGGTTGGTTCCCAAAGTCCTGGGAATATCTCTTAAAATATAAGTACCTTAGATTGGCTGCAGTGCTGGTGGGAGGTAACGAAGGGGGTACACATGGAGCTAATTATAACAGGAGCTGGGCAGAGGGAAAGGGCTCCTGTAGGGTGGGGCACATAAGGGGATGGGGGCTGGAGATTCTGAAAGTTGGGCAGGAAACTCAGTCACCCTGCATTTTCCAACACTGCTTGAATGTCAAAGCTAATAGAGACAGAGACTGCAGTGTGAAAAGATGCCCATCACCGCAACTCCCTTGGCATTGCCCAAAGATGGCAAAGCCCACTTCCAGATTATATAGGTACAGAGATTCCACAGAGAAGGTTCTGGAAAGTTCTCCCTACCCCCCCACCCCTTTCCCTCTCCTGTCTCTCTAATGCCAGCTATCACCAGCTCTACTCAGTTTCCTCTCAACTGAGAAAACGTGAAGGAGTAGCACTTTAAAGAAAATAACTTTGGCTGGACGCCTGTAATTCCAGTAATTTGGGAGGCCGAGGTGGGCAGATCATGAGCTCAGGAGATCAAGACCATCTTGGCCAACACGGCGAAACCCTGTCTCTACTAAAAATACAAAAAGTAGCCGGGCATGGTGGTGTGTGCCTGTAATCCCAGCTACTCGGGAGGCTGAGGCAGGAGAATCCCTTTAACCCAAGAGGCAGAGGTTGCCACGAGCTGAGATTGCACCACTGTACTCCAGGCTGGGCAACAGAGCAAGATTCTGTCTCAAAAAGAAAAAAAAAAAAGAAAATAACTTCAAGGCAATGTGCTGCTGGCCCCTTGGATTCATGACAGGGTGCCCTTTGCTTGGTTTGACCTGACAGGCACTGGCAAAGTCTATTCTTCCCCCAGTGTCTCCCACACCACCTTTAAGGCATCATCAGCAATTAGATTCCCTGGTTCTTCAAAGCTTCTTAGTACCCAGCATAACACCTGTATATCTGTGGAAGCTTTATTGCTCGCAAACAGCTTTCATTTCCATGAAGTCATGTGGTTCTCACAACTCTATGAGATAGGAAGGGATGAGATAGGAAGGGTAGGGATCATCTCCATTTGAAAGAGGGAACCTGGAACTCATAGAGTTAGGTCCCTCCACCAAATTCACACAGCTGGCCAGCAGCAGAATCAAAACCAGAACTCAGGTCCACATGCCACAGTCCTTCCCACTGCTTTTCCGAGCACAGGGAAGAGGCTGGGGGAAGGGACTCCTGTCCTCATCCCTCACCTGGCCCTCTTGGGAGGCTGATGGACAGCCCCACTGAGGACCCGATGGGTCTGCATGAGATAGATGATGACTGCAGTGCCTAGGCATGGCAACGAGGAGGTCATGATAACAATGATGGCCAAGATGCTGAAGACGGTGACCCAGACATCCAGGGTGTGCTTGAGAAGCACAATTTCCATGGGGCCTTGGCTGGCTGCATCCATGTTGCTTCAATCCTGGATTGCAGATCGCAAAAGGTCTGCAGAAAGTTCTGGGGCAGGGATGGCTCTTCCCTTCTAAAGGTTCCCAGGACCTCATGGACTCGTCCAAGCCCCTTTAATTGGTTTTTAACAATTAAAGGGTTACCTTCTTTTGGACTTTATATAAATCATATACAAATGCAACGTGGGCCTGGCGCGGTGGCTCATCCCTGTAATCCCAGCACTTTGGGAGGCTGAGGTGGGCAGCACAAGGTCAAGAGATCGAGACCATCTGACCAACATGGTGAAACCCCATCTCTACTAAAAACACAAAAATTAGCTGGGCATGGTGGTGCACGCCTGTAGTCCCAGCTACTCGGGAGGCTGAGGCAGGAGAATAGCTTGAACCCTGTGGGCAGAGGTTGTGGTGAGCGGAGATCACCCACTGCACACCAGCCTGGTGACAGAGCAAGACTCTGTCTCAAAATAATAAATAAATAAATAAATAAATAAATAAATAAATGCAGTGTTTGTTTGTTTGTTTCTGGCATCTTTTCCTAAACATTATGTTTGTGAGATTAAGTCATGTTATGTATGTGGCTGCACTTTTATTTTTATTACTGCATTTATCCTTTCTATTACTGTTGTGAATTCGGGTCATTCTCAATTTTAGGGTATTACTAATCATCTTGCCAGTATTGTATATGTCTTTTGATGTATGCATGTATGTATTTCTATTGGATATATATCTGAGAATAGAACTGCTCATGGAGACAGAGATGAAAGTTCTGGTTGTTCCATATCTTTCACAACACTTGATATTGTCAATATTATTAATTTTAGCAATTCTATTGGGTGTGTGGTGTTATTCCATTGTGGTTTTACTTTGCATTTCCCTGTTGTCATTGAGCAGCACTTTTTCAAATGCATTTTGGGCATTTGGGTATCCTGTCTTGTGAAATGTCTGTTCAAGTCTTTTGCCCATTTTTAACAAATTGGGTTATCTATTTTTTTTCTTTAATTTATAGGAGTCATTTATGTATTCTGGATATGAATTCTTTGTCTGATACAGGTATTGTAAATATCTTCTCCCAGTTTGTGGTTTGCCTTTTTACCATCTTAATAATATCTTTTTTTTTTTTGAGGTGGAGTCTCACTCTGTTACCCAGGCTGGAGTGCAGTGGAGTGATCTTGGCTCACTGCAGCCCCCACCTCCCAGGTTCAAGCGATTCTCCTGCCTCTACTGGTGAGTAGCTGGAACTATAGCCATGCACCACCTCACCCAGCTAATTTTTGTATTTTTGTAGAGATGGGGTTTCACCATGTTGGCCAGGCTGGTCCTGAACTCCTGAACTCCAGCAATCTGCACACCTTAGTCTCCCAAAGAGCTGAGATTACAAGCATGAGCCACCATGCTCAGCCTTTCAATGGTATCTTTTGACATACAGAAATTCCAGATTTTAATAAAGTCAAATTTATCAAGTTCCCTCCCCACATACACAATGTTTTTTTTTTTAGAGACTGTTTTTTTTTTTTTTTTTTTCAGTTCTGTCCCAGGCTAGAGTGCAGTGGTGCAATCATAGCTCACTGCAACCTCGAACTCTTGGGCTCAAGCGATCCTCCCAGCTCAGTCTCCCCAGTAGCTGGGACTACAGGTGCACGCACTACCTCACCCAGCTAAGGTAGTGTCATTTTGATCATATATCCACGAATCTATTTCTGGACTCTCCCTTCTGTTCCATTAGGCAATTTGCTATCCTTCTGTCAATGCCATCCTGTCTTAATGTTAAGTCTTGATATCTGATAGAATAAGTTTTCTCATCTTGTTCTTCAAGAGTGTTTTGGCTATTTCTGGCTTTTTTCTCTTCTACATAATTTTAGATTTTGGCTTGTTCATTTCCATATTTAAAAAAGCTGCTGGCATTCTAAATTGAAATTTCACTGGATATATAGATCAATTTAGGGAGACCTAACAACTTTACAATATTGAATCTTTCAGTCCTTGAACATGGTACATCCCTCTATTTATTTAGATCTTAATATCTTTCCGTGAAGTTTCTCTGTGAAGGTTTTTATGACAATTTCTTAACTTACAGTTCCCACATAGCTGCATGTGGGGCAAGTTTGAAGTTTCAGCTTCATAAGATGATATATTTTCTTCCAAGAGTGGTCCCAGGTTATGGCAAAATTATTCACAGCTATCCTGGGCTGGTAGCCTGTATGTGTTTGATTCCTTTTTCTTTTTTTTTTTTTTGTTGTTTTCTGTGACAGTTTCGCTCTTGTTGCCTAGGCTGGAGTTGCAATTCGTGATCTCAGCTCACTGAAACCTCTGCCTCCCAGGTTAAAGTGATTCTCCTGCTTTAGCCTCCCAAGTAGCTGAGATTACAGGCACCCACCACCAAGCCCAGCTAATTTTTTGTATTTTTAGTAGAGATGGGGTTCCACTATGTTGGCTAGGCTGTTCTCAAACTCCTAACCTCAGGTGATCCACCCTCCTCAGCCTCCCAAAATGCTGGGATTACAGGCGTGAGCCACCACGCCTGGCCCTGATTCCTTTTTCACTGATGGCCATTAGAAGCTCCCAGCTCCCGCCTGGTGACAGAGCAAGACTCTGTCTCAAAAAAAAAAAAAAAAAAAAAAAAGCTCCTTGCAGAAGCTGTTCGTAGTGCTTACCTCTAAAATGAGATTGGAGCAAAGGGTAGGTAGCAAAAGGAGCCCTTTATAGAGTCTTTATAGTATTTTGTGTAGTTGGATTTGTTATTTGGTGACAAGTCATACAACTTAAATTACCTGTAAAATTTAATAGCCAACCATTTCCCCTCTCCCAGCTTAAGCTCCCAAATTTTGGCAACCTTCTCGGTCTTCTCCTTTCTTCACCGTCTCATCACCCGTGCTCCAGCACTTGGCTTTCTTTGATTTGTGGTTGTTCCTTGAGAGTGCCGTTCTCCTTTTCACCCGAGGGCCTTTGCATTTCTTGTTCTGTAGGTCTGTAATGTTCCTTACATTTTTGCCTCGTTAGCTTTAACTCATCCTTCTGTGGCTCTCAACTTCTACAACACATCCTCAGAGCAGCCTTCCTTGAATTTCAGATCAGGTCATGCCCTGGGTATATGCTCTTCTAATATCTTATATTTCTCTCTTGTACCACTTACCACACTTTAATGAAAGACTTGATTTTGAAAGTAGTTGTATAATTCCAGATGTGAGCTTCGTGTTTGGTCAGGCAGTATGGCTGTCTCATTTGCTGATTAATTTCAGGACTTAGCAGGGTATCTCATACATCATAGGCCTTTCAGAAACACTTACCGAAGGAATCAACAACTAAGGGAATACAGTTTTTAAAAATATACATCATACATTTATTACCAACAACCCCCTCAACTCCAAAATTGGGCACAAGGATTGAAAATAAAAAATTCATTGCACTGCTTAGTAAAGCATTATTAGTAACTTTAATTAAAAATGGACAAACTTCGTTAAAAATGCATGAAGCCTTCAGATGATTTGGTTACAGATATTTGTAATATGTACATTTAAAAGTATATGTTAACTGATATAATGGAATATGATTTGAGGAAATGACTCAGAAAATGATTCCACAAGACATCCTTGTGAGCTTTCAGAATCTGAAACAAACAGCAAAACGAGGTAACCAAATGTACCAACAGGGGGAAAATAACTTTCTAACGAAGGCCTCAAGATATCTGTGAAAAAGATTCTCTGAAGTGAGTTGGGAGTTCTCATTCAAAATTCTTGCAAGAGGGTCAAATTTAAGAATCTTGGGAAATCACATTTCAGAGAATATATAAAATCTAAATATGCTTTCACATTTTCCAGGTTTTGCTCAATCAAAATTCAGGACAGAAAGTCCTAATATGAGATCTTGAGTACCCCCATCTGCACCTAATGAATAAGAAGTATGTTAAAGACCAAAATTATTGGTATAATAATCAGTTACATACAAATCACACGTAATCTTTCTTTTTCTTCTTCTTTTTTTTGAGATGGAGTCTTGCTCTGTCACCCAGACTGGAGTGCGGTAGCATGATCTTGGCTCCCTGCAACCTCTGCCTCCCAGGTTCAAGTGATTCTCCTGCCTTAGCCTCCTGAGTAGCTGGGATTACAGGTGTGCGCCACCATGCCCAGCTAATTTTTTTTTGTATTTTTAGTAGAGACAGTGTTTCACCATGTTGGTCAGGCTGCTCTCGAACTCCTGACCTCCTGATCCACTCGGCTTCCGAAAGTGCTGGGATTACAGACGTGAGCCACTGCACCTGGCTAACCTTTATTTTTCTAATGAAAAAATCATGTGTAAAGATAGCAAAAAAGTATACATAGGCTCTTTTATATAGCTGTAAAAATTTATATCTGAACAAATCTAATATGATGCTGCTATACTCAGAATTCATTTTATGGGAACATTCAAGTAAAGTACTTTTTCTAATTTATTTCAAGATACCTAATTAACAAGGCACATTGTACTAATGACTGGGAAAAGTAGCTTTTTCTCCCTTACCACCCTAAGAATTCTTGTCATGATTTCCCTTTTGCAGTAAAATTTTAAGACACTGTTGGCAATTTGGGAGGTAGCAGGGTATGTTTTGGAAAAATCTGGAATTGTTGAGCTCTTGGGATTGATCTCTCTTTGGGAGTGTCTTTTCTTCACATGGGGCTCCTGGATATGTGTGCACATTTGTTTATTAAGTGTTTAGTGTGTATTACAGCACACATGAATGTGTTCTGACCAGCTCAAGCTAGGCACAGTATGCAGCTTCGTGGCTAGCAAAAGAAAAAGAGCAGTTGGTCTGTACCCAGCTGCAGTCACCTTGGTGACGTACCACATAGCAGGCAGGCAGACGTTGGTTTGTTGCCTTTGTCCTCTTTCCTCCTAAAACAGTATTGGCGTTCCCATTTGAACACAGATGTGGGTTTTTTGTGAGTTGTTATTTGTTTTTTGGTGTGAATTGCCATCTTTGATTTTTTTAAACCGCCACACTCCTTCAAACAAGTCAGAGCCTACAGGTGAATGAGATTTTGGGGAGAATCTTAAGTATAGTTTCTGATTCCTCTAAACCTCTTCATGAAACCTTAGGGATCTTAGGCTCCTGGGTTGGGAAATTCGTTTTTTGTTTCTGTTTCTGTTTAGTGCAGTGCAGGCAATGTTGTTCTGTAGTCCCTTATACTTGGAGTGAGTTCTGAGGATACCATCTGTAAAATGTCTCCTCTAGAATCACGACTGTCTGAAGTCTGTGAAGGCCCTCTGCCCATGAACAAAGGTGGGACTTAATAGCCCACTAAAGATTTTGGTAGGAAAACATAATTATTTCCTGAGCTGAGTGCTGCCTGGGAGACTCTTCTGCTATCCCCAGGAGTCCCTTCCTCTATGCTCATTTCTGGGCTCCCATCCCCCGACATCTTCAACTTCAGATGCAAGCTGGTCTCTTACTGCCTCCCTGGAGTTTTGTTCTTGGACAATTTCCTGTCCATGGATCCTCATGAGATTATGCTAAAATTTCGTTCCCAATGTCATCAGGAGTGAAACTAACCAAAATTAAACTCTAGAGAATGTATTTTAATATGTAAGAACACAGCTAAGTAATTGGTGTGCTGATCAGAGGAGAAATCATTCACTATAAAACTCATGCTGTAGGACAGACAACTCATTTTCAAGCAGGTTCATAATGGGAATTGCCTAAACAGAATTAAACTTTCATGGATTTTTAAAAAAGAACCTATTTATTCATCAGACCTAAGAGAAACATTTCATTTCACTTAACTAAAAGTACAGAAATTTTTGATGTCTCAATTACACAGGAAATGTGTTATGCATATGTTCATCAGAGTTTAATGGATTACTTCAGTTGTAAAAAAAGTTCGGCCATGTTGAGACTCTTGTTCAATGATCCCTGGTGAAATCCCCTTCTTGTTACTCACTCTGTAATCAGACGTTACATCTATTGACCCACTTCTTTTGAAAGGTTTCTAAAAAGGAGAGGGCATTAGTTCAAATGTGCCATTTTCGCCTGTCAAAAGGCAATTTGCAAATGAACATTACACTATAGGAAGCAGAGTTCTTCCATTCTCAGAAAAAAGTAATGATAATTGGAATTTGCATGTTTCCTTTTTGAGAGACAGACCACAGAGTTTGTTTATGACTATCTTTAGCTCGAATGGGAAGCTTATGATGAAATGGAGGGGAAAAGAGTTAAAATGTTATAAAACTCATGGGAAATACGTTCCAAACGATCCAGTGGCTTTTAAAAGTCCATTTAAAAAACATGGGAATGGTGCAGCACGGGGTTGTTTTTTCGGTAGCAGGAAAGGGCATCACTTTGCCAACTGCATTTTCTGGCCCTGGGATCAGCTGCTCATTATTTGTCTAAAGAATAACTAGGTGGGACCAAGGTTGCAGTCTTTAGCAGTGGAAAAAGTGATTCTTTGAGAAAAACTTAACTAGTCTGTAGAAAGCTCAAACCAGGAATCTGACTCCTTAACAGCCTAACCCTAACCTCAACGCTAACTTGGTTTTTTAAACAAGGTAGGCTTTTTTGGTTTTGTTTTTGAGACAGAGTCCCCCGCTGTTGCCCAGGCTGGAGTGCAGTGACGTAATCTTGGCTTACTGCACCCCCCACCTCCCAGGTTCAAAGGACTCTCCTTCCTCAGCCTCCTGAGTAACTGGAATTACAGGGCACCCACCACTGCGCCCAGCTAATTTTTGTATTTTAATAGAGATGAGGTTTCACCATGTTGGGTAAACCCCTGGCCTCAAGCAATCCATCCGCCTTAGCCTCCCAAAATGCTAGGATTACAGGCATGTGCCATCTCAACCGGCCTACACAAGGTAGTTTTTATATGGATAATCTTAGATGACAGGTTAAGTGTTCACGAGTGTGTTTTCAAACATTCACATCACCCCTTAAGGGGGTACCAAGCAGTCTTCACTCTTACTTCCTCTAAGTCTCACATCTGCACTTTAAGATATCCCTATCAGTCAGAATAGGCCAGGTTATGTTGCTGCAACAAAAAAGCCTATGACCAAGTGGTGTTGGTTTAGGGATTGCTGGTGGATGAAGAGAAAACCATTACCTGAGGCAGGAAGAATGTTTCTGTTTCCCTCTGCCCCGGGGACAGACAATGTTTGAGATAGTGGCTGCTCTGTCTGTTCAGCTCCTAGAGTGAGATGAGCAGCACACCCTAGCTGAACTGTAGTGCCAATAAACTTATTTTTATAGCCAGTAAGATTCAGCAGCATAACCTGACTTATCCTGACTAATACAATATTTAGTGTAGTTTTACAGATAAACAGACAAATTCTCATAGAGGTTAAATAGCTATCCCAAGACTGTAGGCAAAGGCAGGGAAATCACATAAAAGTTCTAACACATCAGGCTGATTCCTCCTTTGTGTCTGGCAGAGTTGTGAAAGATTGGTTTTTCCATCAACCACTGAATTCTCATTTTAATGAAGTCATTCTGATCCCACGTGCCTCTGGGAATGAACTTGATCTTTTTGCAGACAGAAACATAACTTTTTTTTTTCTTTGGTTTAGCATTGCAGATAGGATGACCAACCATCCTGGTTTGCTGAGATATTTCTCAGGCATGGAGCATCAGTGGTAAAATAAGGTAAGTCCTAGGCAAATTGGGATGAGTTGGTCATCCTAATTGCTGGAGTGATTTCTCCTAGCAACACTTAGAAATTATGCAGCCTGGATTCCCACTGCACCTTGTAATTCTTTCCATCATAATATTATCACATTGTGTTTTAAATGACTCAAGACTGTTCAGTGTCTATCTGTACACAAAGCCCTGAACTCCTGAGACCAACGACTATTTCTTTTCCATTTTGTATTTCTAATACCTTGTATGGTGCCTGCCACTTCAAAAGAACACAACAAATATTGAATGAATAAATGAATGAATGCTATTTCTCTGTTGTTTTTCATTTCAAAAATTTGTGTGATGTAATTAACTTTCTCCTTTGAGGATTAATTCTACCTAGATGATAATTTAACTGCAAAGAAAGGTAGGAATCTTTCTTGGCTGCAGCTACAAGCTTGCATAAAGCTTTCAGTGTGACCCATAGTGTAAAATTATATAAACTCAGCACTGGGTTTCGGCATAAACTGATTCCTTTTAGACTGACTGAATAATTGAATCTCCTTGTTTGGCATTTGTTTAAAGAGAGAAGGTCATGGGACAAATGGTGGATATTTGAGGCTGTGGAAACATATGTTATAAATTTGGTTTAGCCGTTTCTGGTAACCGGCATTACGGTGATTGAAGACCCAGGCTTCCCCAGTCTGCCCTCCACCCTCGGGAATGCATAACTAGATGCTTTTCAAAACCAGAGGCAGAAAGAAAATCACCATGGGCACGCCTCACTGATGGGCTGCATTCATGCCCAGTTAAGGAAAGCAAGCAGTGGACTGAGAGACTGACTCCAGAGAGTCAGACCCAGGGCTCATCCAGTTGAATCTTTTCATAACAGGTCTAAGAGGTATGCTGAGAAAGAGCTTGGTGGTTCTTGACTCTACTTACAGACTAACTCCTCACATATCTTTGTTAATACCCCACAGAGGCTCTCTCCTAAGTGACTAAGCTTTTCAGAGAAGTGACTTGAATTCTATGAAGAGGCCCTCTGGATTGGTGGGAAGATCATGGAACTTGTTTTAAGGGGACTTTAAAAAATCCCCATCCTCAGTTTCCTCATCTGTAAAATGGGTTTCATTATACTTACCTTTCTTACCTCACAAGATAGTTTGTGAAGGTCAAAGGAGATTAAATCAGTGAAAACAGTTTGAAGATTGTAAAATGCAGAAAAAATATAAGATAACATATATTTTCTACCTTTATTAATTCACTTGATTCTTTCCTCATCCTATAACAGAACTTTCCTAAGCTTGCCTTCTGCTTGAGAACTTCCTTTTATTTATCCAAATATTTTTCTCATCACAAGAAGAGAAAAAATGTTTGCTGCGTGCTTTCTGTGTGCACTGTCTTCATAACAGACTTGCGATGCGGGTACGATTATCATAATTTTACATATAGGTACTAGTTCGTGGTGGTTTGGTAGCTTGCCCAAGGTCATGCATGCAGCCAGATCTCGGGTTTAGACTCAATTGTGCCTGTCTCATAGGCCATGCATTTTCCATCCACTACACAACCTTTCAAGTTTTAAAGCGTTCTTCTCCATTTTTTTTTTTTTTTGATCCTGGATTTGGTGTACAAGTTCACCTTGGACTTGATCACAGCATTTTGATTTTCTAGAGTTTGATCATATTCTTCATTTTCTGTCACTCCAAATTGAAATGTCCTGCTCTTTATTCTGGCAGGCCTCTCCATTTTCTGGATCTTTATACTTGCTTTTATTTGGACCTTTCTTGAGATGTAAGAGCTAAAGTGGCATGTATTAGTCCAGGTAAGGCACTCAGGGTTAGGTGCCAGGGTAGGATAATGTTTCCAGAGGCATTTCCAACTCTAATCATGTTCCCCAGACATCATTAGTTCTTTTGGCTGAAGTCAGGCAATTCCAGTGGAATGTCCTCTGGTGATAGCCAGCAACCATGTGGCCAGCCTATGGGGAACACAATGTTTTGAGGTCTCTTAAATCCATTCATTTATTTATTCAACAAATACTTATAATACTTATGCCAGTCTCTATTCTAGTTGCTGTGGATAGGGTAAAATAAAACACCTCAAGTTCTTGCTTTCTTAGAGTGTACTGAGAAGTATAGAAAGACAGTTGATGAATACAAAAATATATGTCAGGTGGCAAGGGATATGCAGAAAAATGAAACTGGGGAAAGGGAATAAAGGAAGACTGGGCAGTGGACTTGCTTTTTTCAAATAAGATGGTTAGGGATATTCCTGATAAGGTGACATTTGGGCAGAAGCTTGAATGAAGCAGCGGTCATTTCAGGGAAGAACAGCCCAGGCAGAGAACAGCAAGAGCCAAGGTCTTGGAGAAGATACTTGCTGTGTTTGAGGTTATGCCAGTGTACTTGGATCAAAGTGAGAATGGAAGGGATTGGGGGAGATGAGGTAAGAGATAAGGCAAGAAAATCAAAATCAAAGAGAGACAGATGATGTATGGTCTTATAAATTACGGCCAGGACTTTGGGTTCTATTCTGTGTGAAACAGGAAGCCATTATAGTATTATGAGCAGAGAACTGGCCTGATGACTTAACATTTTAAGAACTTACTCAGACTGCTTTGAGGTGACTAGATTGTAGAAGAGGCATGGTGGAGGCAGGGAGGTCATTTAGACAGCTGTTGTAATAATCCAGGTGGCCTGGATCAGGGTGATGGTGGAGGTAAGGGCAAAATATGGTTGGATCCTGGATATAGGCTGGCTTTGAGAAAGAGAAGAGCCAATGATAACTCCACGGTTTTCAGCCTCAGAAATCGGACACACTGGATGAACAGAGTTACTTTTTATTTAGATGAGGTATACTTTGGGAGGCACATGTTTTGTGTGTGTGTGTGTGTGTGTGTTTGTATGTGAGGGTAGGGAATCAGGAGTTCTATATTATATATTTTAAGTTTAAGATTATGTCCAAATAAGGATATCAAATAGGCAACTAGATACGAGTATGAAGTGTTCACGAAAGAGGTGAGGGTTGGAGTTATACATCTGAGATCTTTCAAGTCTTGGGACAAAATGAGATCACCTAGATAAATAGAGAAGTAGGTAAAAAAGAGATCAGAAGACTAAAGGCTGGAGCACTACAACCTACCGTTTAGAACTTGGGGAAATAGATGGAGCCAGTAAAGAAGTGTAGTTTCTTAGATAGCTGTTTTGGTGGTTGTGTGGCAGCAGCTACTGTATATTGGAGGTCTGCTTCCAAAATGGAACAGGATCATTGTGAAAAAGCACACATAAAAAAGAGACTTTTTTCTTATCACTGAAAAATCTGGGCCGGGTACAGTGGCTCAAGGCCTGTAATCCCAGCACTTTGCGTGGCTGGAGCAAGAGGATCGCTTGAGCCCAGGAGTTCAAGACCAGTCTGGGTAACATAGTGAGACCTCATCTCTATTATTAAAAAAAAGAAAAGAAAAGAAAAGAAAAAAATCTGTAGAACATAGGCCAGTTACTCCCAGGAGAGAAAATTAGGTTGAATTAGTTCAGGTTAGGGAAATTTGCTTAACTCTCTAGAAAGCAAAGGGATTATATATTCCTGGGAATATAAGCAAGTGACAGAAACAAAGTTCCAAAACTCTTAATACCACAGATATGTGAGTCATAAACACATGCATTTATAAATTCACAAATCAGACTTGTATCAGGATACATATTAACAGAGTCATCTACACAATGCATATAAACATAGTTTGCCTTTTGGAACACTTTTTTTCCCCCCAGTGGCAATTGGTGTTTAATTTCCTACGTCACACAAAGAAAGATTATTTAACTTGGTGGGGCTCGGTGGCTCACACCTGTAATCCCAGCACTTTGGGAGGGTAAGGAGGGTGGATCACTTGAGGCCAGAAGTTCGAGACCAGCCTGGCCAACATGGTAAAACTGTGTCTCTACAAAATATACAACAACAAAGAAAATTAGCCAAGTGTGGCGGTGTGCACTCATAGTCCCAGCAACTTGAGAGGCTGAAGCATGAGAATCACTTGAACCCGGGAGGTGAAGGTTGTAGTGAGTAGAGATAGTGTCACTGCACTATATCCTGGGCTATAGACAGAGACTCTGTCTCAAAAACACACACGCACACACAGAAAAGAAAGATTATTTAACTTATGAGGAATCTCAAGTGTGGGCCTAATTTTTCAATTTTAAATTTTTAAAAAATGCATTGTAAGCTGTTTTATTTTAGTGTATGGGAGTGTTTGACAGAGCAATAATTTTATAAGGAATCCTTGAGAATATGTTGCATGAGTGACAATCTTTTGGCTTCCCTGCCACAATGGAGGAAAAAAGAATCATCTTGGGCCAGATATAAAATACACAAACACTGCTGATAGCTGATGAGCTAAAAAAGAAAAAAAGAAATCGCACAAAAACATCTCATAAAGTTTTAAGAAAGTTTACAAATTTGCTTTGGGCTGCATTCAAAGCTGTCCTGGGCTGCATGCTCCACCCGTGGGTTGGACAAGCTTGTATTAGGGCATGTTTCTTTCTTCATTGGTACCTACTGTACAAGATGAGATATCCAGCAATATAGGCAAATGTAAGCATGCTTTCTTTAAGATGCATCATAAGCTGTTTTCTTTTCTTTCTTTCTTTTGAGACAGTCTTACTCTGTTGCCAGGCTGGAGTGCAGTGGCGTGATCTCAGCTCACTGCAACCTCCATCTCCCAGGTTCAAACAATTCCCCTGCTTCAGCCTCCTGAGTAGCTGGGACTACAGGCGAGCACCACCACTCCTGGCTAATTTTTTGTATTTTAGTAGAGCCAAGGTTTCACCATGTTGGCCAGGATGGTCTTGATCTCCTGACTTCATGATCTGCTCACCTTGGCCTCCCAAAGTGCTGGGATTACAGGAGTGAGCCAACGCGCCTGACCATAAGCTGTTTTCTTTCAGGAATGGAAGTGTTTGACAGAGAAGCATCTTTGTAAGCAACCTTGAGAACATGTTATTAGAACATGTTTCTTTCTCCATTGGTTCATATTACATGACTTTACCTATGGAGCTATAAAAGCCAAAGTAAGCATGCTTCCTTTTCTTTTCTGGAGAAGTAAATTACAGATTTTATTCAACTTTTTAGATGAGGAAAACAAATGTACAAAATAAGTCATAAGAAATGCTTTCTTATACTGCTATCTCAAACCACTTTCAATGTTTTACAAAATGCTCACACGGCAAATATGAAAAGCTTCAACACACTCTTCCTTTGTAACTTGCTGCAATAAATGCAACATTAACAAACATACAAATTTCTTCTGTGTCAATCTTAAAAGTCGTATTACTAATTTTTATGATGTTACTCACGCATATTTTTATTCATATACTTTTAATGACATCATTGCCAATACATACATTATTTTCTTTAACTCTATTTTTATATTAAGCCAACATCTGTCATGCAGCCATCCAAAATCTTACAGTAAAT
Organism: Cacajao melanocephalus; assembly: GCA_963573385.1. NCBI lineage: Eukaryota > Metazoa > Chordata > Mammalia > Primates > Pitheciidae > Cacajao > Cacajao melanocephalus. The sequence continues at coordinate 96,175 of CAUYLG010031856.1, read as the reverse complement.
TACACAGGTTTGCAGTCCAACTTAGACTCTAGTTTCTTAGAATCAGCCACTTTCCTGACTGCTTTCGTGAAGTCTTCCTGTACTACAAAATCATGATCAGCGTGAATTGTGAACATACCTGCCTCAGTACAAACACTTCTCAGGTCTGCTCCATTAAAGCCATCTGAAAGCTTCACAGTTGCTTCATAATCTATTTCACCATGCTTCGTAATGGGACCTGCATGGATCTTCAGTAGGTCTAATCTAGCTTGTTCATTTGGCAAATCAATATGTATTTTTCTATCTAATCTTCCTGGATCAGGAAGCAGGATCTAGTGTATTTGGTCTGTTTGCAGCCACGATCATTTTAACTCTGTGAAGAGTATCAAATCCATCCATTTGATTCAGTAGCTCCATTAAAGTTCTGTGACACTCTCTGACAGCTGAGGTACCCTCAGAAAACCAACGACCACTAATAGCATCTATTTCATCTATAAAAATGATTCATGGTTGATGGTCCCTGGCATAATTAAATATTTCTCTGATCAAACGAGCACTTTCACCATGTACTTGTCTACAGTAGAACTAGATACAGGCTTTAAGAAATTGCAGTCCAGCTGGCTAGCAATGGCTCGTGCCAAGAGTGTTTCTACCATACCTGGTGGTCTGAACAAACAGCCTTTTGGAGGTATTATTCCTACATGCTGAAATAACTCTGGGTTTGTAAGATGTAATTCTATTACCTCTCTTAATTCCCGGATCTGTTTTGCTAGCCCTCCAATCTCAGAATAAGAAACATTCCCAGGGTCCTCATGAGACATATCATAAATCAGTGGATCCACCTCTCTTGGCAAATATCTCATGAGAGTTAGCATTGTCATATCCAAAGCAACTCTTAGTCCTGGCTTCAGCTTACTTTTCTCAGGTGGTTGACGACAACCCACAACATTTCTTGGTCCATTTGTAGCTTTAACAATGAATTTTTCTTCAGTTAACTGTTTAAGCACTTCACCCACAATCTGCCCAACACTTGGTAGGACCTTCAGATCATTTTCAGACTTTTCATACTGCTTGTAAGTTCTTTTGATTGTTTCCTTAACTCCTTAAGATGGCTGTCGAACTGCTTAAGACGGCTGTGGATCTCCTTGTGCTCAAGCAGCTTCTTGCGGTAGTCCTGAAGCGCCTTATCTCTAGGGTCTGCCATGAGGAGAAGCTGCTTCCTTCTTTCAATGATAGATTTAGTGGGTATAAGTGCAGCTTTTTTACATGGATATATCGTGTTGTAGTGAAGTCTCGGTTTTTAGTGTAGCCATCACCTGAATAGTGTAAATTGTATCCATTAAGTAATTTCTCATCCCTCACACCCATCCCGCCCCAATTTTCAATTTTCAGTCATATTCTTAAGAATTTTTTCAGTTGCAATTCTGGTCTGTGCAACTAACTCATCTAATAGATAGATAATCAAAGCAGTATGTAAGAAAGGTGAAATATTAACAGATTCTTAAAAAGCATGGTCTCCTTTTATCCTGTGGACCCTTGCACACCCTCCCTTCCCCTAGTGTTGCATCCCAAATTTGGCCAGCTAAAGGTAGGTCTCAAGTTCCTAAGGGGAAGTCAGAGAACAAAGATATCATTCCCATTGAAGTTTGAAATGTCTTGATCTTCATAGAAGACAGATTTAAAGAATAGGCCAGGCACGGTGGCTCATGCCTGTAATCCCAGCACTTTGGAAGGCTGAGGCAGGCGGATTACCTGAGGTCAGGAGTTGAAGACCAGACTGGCCAACATGGTGAAACTCTGTCTCTACTAAAAATACAAAAAATTAGCCAGGTGTGGTTAATTTTTAAATTAATTCTTGTGCTGAGGCACAAGAGGCACAAGAATTGCTTGAACCTGGGAGGCGGAGCTTGCAGTGAACCAAGATGGCACCACTGCACCAGCCTGGGTTACAGAGTGAGACTCTGTCTAAAAATAATGATAAAAATAATAAAAGCAGAGAGATAGAACTGTGGGCTGGGTCACTAGGGGAGAATTGGAGAGGTTGAGACATTGATGGGGTGCTAGAAGGGACCTTCCCCTGCAACCCTACTTTATTTTTTGAAGATGTGAATGGGGTGAATGTCATTTCTCCAAACATTACATACACTAAAGCTGCATCCTCTAAGTTCTAGAAAAAACTCATTGTCTTCTCTGGCTTAGTTTCAGAGAAGCTCTATGACAAGTTTGTCACCAGCGGAACAACCAGGATGGCCAGTTGCCCATTGTGCTGGGGAAGAGTGGGGCCTTGGTGGAAGAAACTGGTTTGGAGCCCTGTCTGCAGATCACTGTCTTTAGGAGGAAGGCTCCTCTTGCTCCCCTTCCATGCATCTGATAGTAGGGTGGGCTGAGGCTGCCCCTGCTTGGGAGAGGCTGCTGACCTTGGCAGACCAAGAAAGGATTAGCTGAGACTTCTTTTGGATGTCTTCATCTTTTCATACTTTTTTGAAGGGAGCCTTCTTTGTGCCCACAAACATAGATTTAGCACCCACGTCTTTGTGCTCCAATAGTGTCTCCATTATAGGGCTTACTGCACCATCCATTTGTCTCTCTCCCCTACTAGACTTGTGAGCCCTTTGAGAACAAAGACCAAGTTGCATTTGTCTTTGTATACCACCCCAGGATGGTGCCTACGTCATGGTAGGCAAGCTATAATTATATCCTGCATTATAAAGAAAAACAAATGCATTCACTCTCCATGCCGTTGACTGCTCTGTTACCCGGTGGGAGTGACTGGAGTAAGCAGAGGAGAGCGACAGGCTTATGCAATACAATGCGTTCTGTTCAACAGATGATAAGTAACAGTAACTGCAACCACCTACAGTGTGTCTTCTCATCTTTCTTTTCCTTCAAATAACAGATTGAAGCCTATTTCCCCAGAAAGATGGATAATTGCAAGATTATCCATCTTAGAATCTGTTAGCCAGTCCCCTTCTTCCTAAGACATTTCCTGTCATCGCTGTGATTGTAGCCTTAAGTACATTTTATAGTCAGTTCTCTCTTTTGGCCACATTGTGTTCTTTGAAATCATATCTTTGTAAAATGGAACGTTTTCTCCTATAGTGACAAGGTTGTAATTAAAACTAAAGGCTGACCAAAGACCGAGTATCAGATAAAATATAGTAATCATCTATAACGTGTCAAAAAGACAAACCTCCAACTACAGTCCTCTAAAACAATTTAAAATAGTAAAATCCCACCCCAAGTCCTATATAAAAGTCATAAGTGCACATTGGTTATACAAAGATATTTGGAATTATGTAAATGTATGTAAAAACATAAAATTATATCCTACTCTATCATAAATTTTTCCTAAAACTAATACATATTAAGATGAATTTTTTAACACATTAATGAATAACAACTTATTCTGCTTTTAAATTATAAATGGAGTATTGGAAGATGATTTAGATAGTTCGAGTCCCTTTAAAAAAAAATCAACTCTAAGCAAGTTTGAAGTTATGTTCCTTTTACCCTTTGTAGGTTGTCCTCTTCAAAGTAGAGGGCGTCTAAGTGATTCAATTGATCCCATAGTTGCACCTAAATTAGTAGGCTCCAGACACGTTTCCTGTTGTTTATGACAATGATGGTGTTTCTTTCCTCTTCTGAAAAGCTCACCAAATATTTCTAACCTTCTTTCTTTCCTTCTCTTTTTCTTTATTTAAAGCTAAAGGCATAGTTGCTTAATAGAAGACCAAACTAGAGTTAGGAAAGGACACGAAATGGCCTTAAATCCCTCAGGCTCTGCTTCCTTCTGTGAGTGATTCTTCCTTGATTTAATTTTTATTGTAGAAGCAATAAAAGAATTGCTGATTGTGAGCAAACTCCACAGAAAGAACGTCACAACATCCGTGACAAGATTTCTAAGAGATCTGGCTGATCCTGCATAAAATTCAATAAAACAATTAAATCAACATTTATTGAAGGCCTACTGTGTTCCAGGCCTGATGTGGGGCTCACGAGATGCTGAGGCAAAGGGAACACAACTTGGCCTTCAAGGAGCCCCTGTGAAGTGTGGGGTTTTTAGGAAAACAGCACCTAAGTCTAGTTGTGAGAACTTCCTATAGGACCGTAGCAGACTTGGGTCATCTTCTCCGGGGTCTTCTTATCAGGTGACTACCAGGTTTGTGATTGATACTGATCTACAGTCATGTCTGGTAAGAGGAAGGACATTTAGAAACTGTTATTCAATAAACCTCTGTGTTTTCTTTATTTTTGAGTCTCTCACTGTCACTCAGGCCAGAGTGCAGTGGCACAATCTTGGCTCACTGCAACCCCCACCTCCTGGGTTCAAGCGATTCTCCTGCCTCAGCCTCCCAAGTAGCTGCGATTACAGGTACCCACCATCACATCCAGCTAATTTTTGTGTTTTTAGTATAGATGGGATTTTGCTATGTTGGCCAGGCTTGTCTTGAACTCCTGACTTCAAGAGATCTGCCTGCCTCGGCCTCCCAAAGCGCTGGGATTACAGGCATGAGCCACTGCACCCGGCCAGTCTGTATTTTCTAGTGAGATTTGAGGATTGGAATTTGTTTCATGTTTTATTAAGAAAAATCTCATAATCTCATTGAAAACATAAATAAGATGATTATAATGTTGCGTAAAGACTGATAATATAGCCGTATATGATCCAGATAAGGAAATACAAGGGTGAAACACTAATGAGGAAATGAGCCCATTGGTCTTGAATTGTGGAACATATTGAGTAATTGCTTAATGAGGAACCAGATTGGCCAGGCGCGGTGGTTCATGCCTGTAATCCCAACACTTTGAAAGACCCAGGCAGGTGGGTCACCTGAGGCCAGGAGTTCAAGGCCAGCCTGGCCAACATGGTAAAATTCCATCTCTACTGAAAATACAAAAATTAGCGGGGCATGGTGGCAAGCGCCTGTAATCCCAGCTACTTGGGAGGCTGAGGCAGGGAGGCAGAGGTTGCAGGGAGCCAAGATCGCTTCATTGCACTCTAGCCTGGGTGACAAGAGCAAAACTCAAAAAAAAAAAAAAAAAAAAGAAGAACCAGATTGGATAGCCTAGGCTGGATTTACATAGTTTAACTAATATTTTCTCTCAGAGTTTTAAAGGTTTTTTTCAGGAGACCGTGAGATGCGTAATTCAACGAAAATAATATATGTCTGTCTGCCTGGTAATTTTCTGGGAAAAACAACTAGCATCAGGTATCAGGTTATTTTCAAATAATATATCAAAAAACAAGACATGCAAGCAAGGAATGAGTGAGTGCAATTCACATGTTAATGCTTACATGGAATTCTGTTTGTCTGGAAAGTTGTTGCTGTGTGGCAGAATGTTCTGCTTTTTGTGCCTTATAAAATAATCCTCAAGTGACTTTTTGATAAGTGTGAATACAATCAGAAACAAGACCCCAAAGGTTTTCTTCTTCTCTGGAGCTATATAGTCCTGCATTTGAAACCATTACTCTGGTCTTGTTACATATATATTTTTTGCACAGAATATATTTCTAAAAATAGGATATGACCTCAGCAGAAAATTAAGCAAAAACATGCAGTTGTCTTCATAAGCATAATGCTCTAGAAGTAAAAATATATGCAAATAAACCAGAAGGAGGCTTGAGAGCTACCTCCACCCCCATGTCTCCACTGCAGTCTCTTCCTACCTGTTCCACTGTCCTGTCCCTGTTCCCTCCAGTTCAGCTTGCACATGGCCTCCCAGGTCATTTTAACAGGACAGACCTCTCCTGTACCAGCCCCTTCAGTGGCTCCCTTTTGTGCTCAGTAAAGGCCAAACTCTTTAGCATGGCACGTGGGATCTCTGTAATCTGGCCTTTGAGGCTCATCTCCCCCATTATCCAGCATACACATTTCCTATATTCTCATCACACTGCACCCTTCATGTGGTGTGCTATGCAAATATCTTTGCACTTTTGCATAGAATATACCTTCTGTCTAGAAAGAAGTTCATATGTCACTTCTTCTGAGAAATCCTTTCTAATTCTTTCAGGACAGGAATGAGATCCCTCTCTGTGTAAGGTATTTCTATCCTATCACTTGTCAGAATGCTTTATTTGTCAAAATGGAACCTTCTTTTTATGTCTCCGTTGCTACTAAGACCCCAATGTTTGAGACTGAAAATGTAGGTTCCAGGTACTACCATATTCCAACACGAAATGCTAGATCACAAGTGCTGGAATTCCAAAAAGATGCTCAAAGATCTGTTTTATGAGATCATTATCTATTTCTGGGACATAAATGAGTTAAAGAGTTACAAGGAGAAGGACAATTTCCTCCGAGAGCATTGACAGTAGGAACTGTTTGTTTCTCTCCTTCTACCCACAACAAGGAACTGAAGGGAGATACTTTCCTCTCTTGAGTCAAGCAAGAGGGCTGCAGCAGAACAATTCAAAAGAAAAACAGAAGTCCCATGGGGTCTGACGGGTTCGGTTCTGTGCCTGAGAATATTGAGGGAAAAAGGCTGGGGCTGGAGCCACCTGCCTGCTGGCAGAGCAGAGAGAGACAGGCCTTCACTGGGAAGAAGCTGCACTTTCGTTCATAACCTCTGGCAAGACTGCATGAGTGTTTCTCATTGACCAGACATGGACTCACCAACACAAAACAGCCTGCAGCTGTTTTTGAACTCTGCCCAAGAGGACAGCCAGAAGAGAAGGAGCTGTGACTTCAGTAGAGGAGGTATGAATGTGGATGGCTAGGGGCACAGAGAGGAATGAGAAGCCAGAAGAGAGGCATTCCCACATCAAGGAGCTTTTTAGAAGACCCCATTGGGCGTACCTCTGTGGATACCACGAAAGCACCCACGGTATGAAGGGTCAGCTCCAACATCCTCCAAGGCCGGAGAGCACCCATACTCACAGGAGTACTTGACAGGAAGAAATCTCTTGCTGTTTATCTCTGTCTTTCCCAGCTCCAGCCCTGGAAAAGCCAGAGTGCGATGGGTTGTGGGGAACACAGGAGAGGAGACGCACAGGAGAGGGAGATAGAGGAGAAACTGACCATGCCCCTTCTTTCCCATTGCCTTCTCTCCAGCCTGAGACAGCCCAAGTCAGGGAGCTGAGAAACTTTAACTTTGAGTGACAATTAAATTATTAAACTGAACTAAAAGCTTACTGTTCTTGTGACTAACGAGTACAAGGACTTTGCACTAAGAGTATTCAAGAGAGTTTATGGAAGCTGCCCAAGATTTCTTCCACTTTCCATGTAGGGAAGTTCACAGAATGGGATTAGATAATTAGCAGAGAGAAAGACTAGAGTTTCTACCAGCCAAACCCCTAGTTTGGAGATCTACTTGTTCAATGTACCAGTGACATTTGTTTATTAATTTGTTGCCTCTTCATCCTGAGAGTTTCTTGGGTATAGAAACCCATATATTATATTCATCTTTATAAAACTTAATGAAGCAGTATCTGCCATATAGAAAATGTTTGTTGAGTGAATAAATGAACAAATTAATTGATAAATGGGAGTGATATAGTGTAGTGATTCAGAGTTCAAAGCCGGGCTTTGCCACTGATCAGTTGTGGGTTCTTTGGCCAATTTCTTAAACATGAAAGACTTGATTTACTTACCTTTTAAAGTGGCAACAGAATAGTACTTACCTCATCAGATTTTTTTGAGAATTAAGTGTGAGATACGGTATTGAAAATGCTTAGCACAGTGGCTAGTACACAATGAATGTTCAGTAAGTGGAAGCTGTAATGTCATTTTGCCATTGTTAGATTTGGAGTTTCACGGATTAGTATGTAATGACCACTCCCCAAACCCAGCTGAGCCTGATGTCCTTGATCTTGGTAGTATGCCCTTGACCCCAACTAGGCCTGGTGATCTTGATGCCTGGATCTCCCTGTTTCACCTCCTCACAGAATAAACTTTGTTTTCTGCTGGGCTGAGGAAGGGCAGTTACTTCACTCTATTGGGTAGCAAAGAGTTCTGACTGGCGGACAAACTGCTCTTACATGGACACTCAGATAAGCCTCTGCTTTCCAGAGATAGCTGGAACCTCTGCTTCTTGAGTCTTTCTGGAGTTCAATAGCATAGGCCAGCCACCTTCTAAGCTCCTCACAACGCTGTTTCAGCTTCCTTGGCTTTGCTAAATCAGTTATCACTGACACTTCAGCTTTTGATATTTTCTTGTTTTTGCTTCTTCTTTGTCCTTGTGTACCTATACCTTAAACAAAGTCTTTTACCATAATTTGGGGAGAGGGTAAGGGAGACTGGGAAAAAGCTACAGTAAATTTGAGTGTTCAATCTGCCATGTATAGCCTGCAATATGTGTAACTTTAGTAATACGAAAAAATAACGGTAGTTGTAAAAAGAATTTATTTAGAGATATAAAATTTACTTGTCCATATTTTTATACATTTAAAGTTAATAATACAAAGAAATGTGTACTATTTTGCAAAATAAACCACGTAGAAAATAAATGCATTGGTGTTTTGATGAAGTGGCAATCACAAAGGGGCTGAGGTTATTAGAGAAGGTTTTGTGGCAGAGGTAGCAATTTTCCTGGGCTCTGAATAATGGATAGAATTGGGTTTTATTAAGGGTAGGAAATGGGTCTATAACTCATTTATACATTAGCAGTCATGTGTAATTCCGGGTTTTATCTACTGTAGGAGAATTGCCTTGAGCTTCTCAACATGTCCTTTCTTTGTTATCCTTCCTTTTGATAAGAGACGAATCCTCATTCTTGGAGAACAAAGCCAGCTCAACAGAGGGAAGCAGAGCTTGAAGACAGAGAACAAATAACAAGACCGGAGCCCAAAGCCAGAATGCTCTTTGGCTTCCAACGTGCAAGAGCCAGTAACATGCCCTCCTCCCCTCCCTCACCCTCTTTTTTTTTTTTTTGTGCTTAAGCTTTTTTAGTTGGATTGCAGTCATTTGCATCAGAAAGAGCCCCAACTACATATGACAGGGTAATAAGACTATGTGCAACTTGAAATTTTATTATTTATTTATTTATTGAGATGGAGTCTCACTCTGTTGTCCAGGCTGGAGTGCAGTGGCACGATATTGGCTCACTGCAGCCTCCGCCTCCTGGGTTCAAGCGATTCTCCCAGCTCAGCCCCCCAAGAAGCTGGGACTACTGGCAAGCGCCACCACGCTCAGCTAATTTTTGTATTTTTAGTAGAGACAGGGTTTCATTATGTTGGCCAGGCTGATCTCAAATTCCTGACCTCAAGTGATCCACCTGCCTCGGCCTCCCAAAGTGCTGGGATTACAGGCGTGAGCCACCGCACCTGGCCTTAACTTGGATTTTAGAACTCAGTGGGTAGAGCTAGAACTCAATTTGCAGTCCAACTTAAAATTACAACTTGCCGATTGTTTCTCATTACACTCATTGGTGGTAGATAATTCTTATCCTTTGACTCAAGGCAGAATGGGAGCAGACTTGTGTCTGCATTTTTCCCTTTGGAGCTTGTTATTTTTCTCATAACAGATGAATTATTTGTAAGCAAAACTTAAAGATAAAAATCAATTCTCATCATCTTAAAAAAATGTGGTGAGCATGTCCCTAGAGTTATGAGAGTTGCAGAGTAATTCATCTATAGAGTGCTGCTGGAAGGTAGAGCCCACCAATTCCCCACAGTTCAGGCTTAAGGGAACTAATCCTTTAATGCTTATAAATCAGAAGTTTTTGCTGCAGCCACCAGGGAAAACATTGTAAATCTTTAGGTGACATGGCAAATAACTTAATTATAGATAATTAGTAAATAACTACGCACTATGGGTCTACTACTGTTTTCAGTGATTTTTCTGTATCACTAAAAACCCAAGGATGAAGTACTTTTATTGTCATCATCCCCATTTGCCAAATGAGAAAATTGAAGCACAGAGTTGTTAAGACAGGATAGGCCCTCTGGCAGTCTGCTGCTAGCATGACATGCTCTTGATCATTGCACTACACTGCTCTAGGTTTTAGTCAACTTACAGAATTTTAAATGTATACAAATACGGACACATACATTTTATATCTCCTTTGTTGTGTAGCAAGTCTCATATCTACACTGACAAACCAAGAGATTGGGGTTTAAGGCAAAAGACAATGTTACTCAGATAATCAGGAAAAGGGGGAAAATCAATTTCTGCCTGAAATGCATTCCTTTATTTGTTTTGGTGGTAGCCACTTGAATTTTCTTGTTAGATTTTAAATATTGTTACTAAAAGAAAAAAGCAAGGGCAGGCACGGTAGCTCACACCTGTAATCCCAGCACTTTGGGAGGCCAAGGCAGGTGGATCACCTGAGGTCAGGAGTTTGAGACAAGCCTGGCCAACGTGGTGAAACTCTGTCTCTACTAAAAATACAAAAATTAGCTGGGTGTGGTGGCACATGCCTGTAGTCCCAGCTACTTGGGAGGTGGAGGCAGTAGAATCTTTTGAACCTCGGGGCAGAGGTTGCAGTGAGCTGGGATTGTTAATAATTTGTTAAGTCACTGCAGTATACTAAGAAAGATATTTAGTGAGCTCCTAAAACCTCTGTAATTTCCTGTGTGAGAAGGGTGATAAGAGCATCTTTTGCTCTAATGAGGTGACTTTGGGAGGCCCATAGTTTCCGAATGGGAGCTGGTCACCAGAAAGACCAAACCTTGTTTAGAAGCTTGGAACTGTCTCAGCCTTACCTCCCAACCTCCGGAGAGAGGAGAGAGGCTGGAGACTGAGTTAATCATCAATGGCTGCAATCACACCTATGTAATAAGATATCCAGAGAAACCTCTAAATAATGGTTTTGGTGAGCATGTTGAGGCGCTGGGAGGATAGCGTACCCGGAGGGGGCATGGAATCTCTGTGTCCTTCCCTTCCCCCATACCTTGCCCTATGCATCTCTTCCATCTGGCTGTTCCTGAGTTATACCTTTTATAAAAAACTGGTAACAATAAGTAAAGCATTTTTCTGGGTATTGACAGTCATTTTAGAAAATTATTGAATCTGAATGGGGGGGTCAGGGGAACCCCTGAATTGATAATCAGTCTAGCAGAAATGTGGGTAGCCTGGGCATTCCATTTAGAGCTAGCATTTGAAATGAGGACAGTCTTATGCGACTGAGCCCTTAACCTGTGGGATCTGGTGCTAACTCCAGGAGTCAGTGTCAGAATTGAATTTACTTTTTGGAAAAGACATCACGTATTTGGTTTCTGGTGGAAAGAAACTCCACTCATTTGGTGTCAGAAATCATGGGATTTACTAGAACACCTCTTACTAATATTTGGTTTGGGAAGAGAAAGGATGAAAGGGTAGGGACGAGGAAACTTTGATCCCTAGATGAGTACCTAGTCACCCATGGTATGAAACTGCGGTTTTGTTGTGATCAGTTATTAAAGATAAAATTTACTGGTGGAATTTTGAAATGGTGGTAGACTTAAATTCCAAGGAGTTGGCACAGTGGATATGTAAGACAATGGAAAATAATAACAAGCATCCTAAATATACAATCTCTTGGTTATTGTTATCTATAATAGCTAAAACAAAAGTAAAAGTTAGTGTTGGGTTGGGCTTTGATAGTGGACTAGGCTCAGATTTCTGACAGTCTGAGCTTCAGTCACTAGCCTCAAAACCACCCCTAAAGGGGAAATTTATGCTGAGAAAGTAACTCTAAATCCTCTGGTCACCAAGAAGGTAGACCACATGGGAGAAGACAAAACCAAAAAAAGACTTAAACCAACAGTATAGCGTGAAGGAGATGTCTAATTTTGTGGATCAGTTGTCGTCAGCTTCCAACAAAACCTTTACTAAAATGGATTGTGAGAGTGACAAATTTAGGGGCAGTTTCTTTGGTTTTAAATGCTGCAGAGTGCAAGAGCAAGTTTGGGTTAATACAGGACCTGGAGCTGACTATGGAACAATCGCAGATGGCTAGACATCATCCAGACACACAGGAGGTTATTCCTGAGAAAACAGGCAGCCTGGTGGTCTGGATAAAAGCCACTGTAAGGTGTATTTACCCAAAGATGGGGGCTGTTCAACTCTCTCTACAAATGCCAGGTAGAACATCCAAGATGAAGCAGCTGATGTTTTGTATGCAACCTATGTTGGATTGACTTTATGATGACCAAGATATTTATCTGGGAATACGCCTGTTACTCACGTCATGGTAAACACTGTGAGTAAGGGGACCGTTCTTACATGGGCACTCCATGTAATCCCACTCCTGCATAACAGAACAACAGTTTGAGTAGAATAAGTGTCTGGCACCTAATGTGTGCTCTCAAATTGGTTTGAATCTTAAGATGCTTGTTCCAGATCCTAGTAACAATGAACAGAACAGACATTCATGGTCCCCATGGAGCTAATATTTTGATGTTCTGTTACTGAAGTGAACATGGGATGGAGACATCTGACATATTCAAAGAACTAAAGACTCCTCCATCGCCAAAGGAATCTTGAGAATTTACAATCGTAATTCCATATTGTAATTATGCTTTAAATTGGGAGGAGGTCAGTAGGACTTTTGGAATCCTGAGTTGGTTCCCTGAATTTGTCTTTGAGCTATTGGAACATCTGTGCCACACTTTAGAAAAACTGATGATAATTTTTATTTTAAAATTTATCTTACAAATATTTCATCTGCTGTGGGAGAAAAACACATTACAGAGGGGAAAATGCACACATTCCTGAGCTCCATGTCTGAGAAAGCAAAGTGAATACTTATCTGCTGCCAATATACTTAATTAGGGTAGACAAGGGAGACAGTACAATTTAAAATTGTTGTTGTAAAGTCACTTAAGGAAACGGACATAATATTGAGTGGTCAGAAATCTATGTTCTAGGAATTTAAAAAAATGTACTGGATCTGTTTTATAAGAAGAGGAATTAAGAGAAACATGAGTGGGAGTTAAGTATTATTATAAAATGTTCTGTAGATTTAATAATGTGGTTCTTTAAAATTTGTCATTCCTGCACAGTAGGGAGGTAAGACAATTATTTTTGGCTCTGTATGAGTATTGTTTAAATTATTCAGTATTCTCTTTTATAGCTAAATTGCTGAAGTAAAAATATATCAGAAAATTAATGTACTTTTATTTATATAATAACAATACCTTATAACTGTAAGTATAAGCTGATCATACTTACCTGCTCTTTCATCAAATACTCCCCAATCCTTTGAAATAGAAATTATAATTGATATTACTTTAGACATGAGAAAAGTATAGTTCAAGAAGGTTTTCTGATTTTCCCAAGATGCAATTGGTGTCACTGGGACTAGAACTTGGGAATTCTGACTATAGATTTTGAGCTGGGTAGATGTTGCGATCGAGAGAATGGGCACTAGTGTCAGTTGGACCTAGGGTTGTTCCCCAGCTGTATCCTTACTAATTACTTAACCTCTCAGTCCTCACTTTTCTCTTCTGAAAATGGGGATAATATGACCTACCGCAATCCTGGTAGTGAGGATTATGAGATTATTACTAAATATGAAGTGCTTACTTGGCACATAGTGTATATATGTTCAATTAAGTATTGTAGATGTTATTGATAAAGAATAAAGGGGAAAATAAAAATAATGACTTAATATTATCTTCTTATTTGGAAGAAAACAATAAATTAAAACAGTAGAGGCCAGGCATGGTGGCTTATACCTGTAATCCCAGCACTTCGGGAAGACAAGGCAGGAGGATCATTTGAGCCCAGGAGTTTGAGACCAGCCTGGGCAACATAGTTGAGACCACATCTCTACTCCCCCAAAAAATTAAAAATTGGCCAGGTGTGGTGGTGTGTACCTGTAGTCCCAGCTACCCAGCTACTGGAGGTGGGGGAGGCCCAAGTTGGGAGGACAGCTTGAGCTCAGGAAGTTGAGGCTGCAGTGAACCATGATGAAGCCACTGTACTCCAGCCTGGATGACAAGAATGACATCTTGCTTAAAAAAAAAAGAAAAAAGAAAAAAAGCAAAAGAATAGTGATTCTCAACTGGAGTCTATTTAGTCCCCTACCCCTGATAGGATATTTTGTAATGTCTGTAAACATTTTTGGTTGTCACAAGTGGAAACATGCTACTGGTATCTAGTTGGTAGAGGCCAAGAATGTCACAAAACATCCTTCAATGCACAGGGCAGGCCCCACAACAAAGAATTATCTGGTCTAATGTCAGCAGTGCTGAAGTTGAGAAGCCCTGCATTAAAACAACAAGAATTCATTGAGTATATTTAAAAATTTTTATTTGTTTTTGTTTTTTGATAGAGATGGGGGCCTCGGTATGTTGTTCAGGCTGGTTTCAAACTCCTGGTCTTAAGCAATCCTCCTGCTTTGGCCTCCTAAAGTGCTGGGATTATAGGCATGGGCCACCACACCCAGCCCTTATTGAGTATACTTTTAACGGGCCATGTAAACATCATCATTCTCCAAACATAGAAGAATTTGAAAATAAGAGATAATATGTTATCTTTGCAAAAGTAGAACACAAAAATTAATGTAAGGAAATTACATAGTTTATGTTGGACATATGAATAGAATGACAGTTTTTAATAAGAAAGAAAAGTTATCAGTTAAGTTCTTTGTGGCTTAGAGGTGACAGTTTTCAAAACTGACAATTTATGGTTTATTTCTTAAAAAATAAATTTTCATGTGATAGGATCGCTTAAATTCATCAGCAAATGGCCTCTTTCGCTGGCTTTCCGTCATTCATTGAATATTTGTCAATAGCTAGGACTTTAGTAACACCAGTAAAATATGACTTAATGAAAATAAATTAAGGAAATTTAAATGAGGGCCGGATGCAGTGGCTCACACCTATAATCCCAGCACTTTAGGAGGTCTACATGGGTGAATTATTTGAGGTCAGGAGTTTGAGACCAGCTTTGCCAACATGGTGAAACTCCATCTCTACTAAAAATACAAAAATTAGCCGGGTGTGGTGGTACATGCCTGTAATCCCAACTATTCGGGAGGCTGAGGCAAGAGAATCACTTGAACCTGGGAGACGGAGGTTGCAGTGAACCAAGATTGCACCCCTGCACTCCAGCCTGAGAAACAGCAAGACTCTGTCTCAAAAAACAAAAAACAACCAAAAAAAAAAAAAAAGGAAAAAAAAATTGTAACTAAGTGGGAAAATAATGTAACTTAGCTGTATTAGTATTAAGACCAAAATGCAGTATTCTCCTACTTAGAAATCAGGAGACTCAGTACTTTTCACGGTGATCTTAGTTTCCCTTAATTTGAATATTTCAAAACTAATTATATTTTGAAAATGGAATCCCACACACCAGTTCACTAAGAAATATTGATCATGATGAACTAATTTCTCTAGATTTATAATCTGAATAATTTATTATTGTGCAACCCACCCAACATTAATGGCTTCTGCAAAGTAAAAGCAAAAAAGTAATCTTTCACAAACTTCTACTCATGTTTGAAGAAGAACTTCCTATATATATGTCAAAATCAGTCACCACAGAACCCAGAGATATCAGGTTGTATAATATGCTCATGTAGAGAGCAGATATAAAGGGATATTTTTAAAATTTTTAATATTCGTGCATACATAGTAGAGGTATATATTTATAGGGTATATGAGATGCTGTTGATAGAGGGAGGCAATGTACAATGATCACGTCACGGAAAATGGGGTATCTGTCCCCTCAAGTGTTTATCCTTTGTGTTACAAACAATCCAATTATACTCTTTTAGTTATTTTAAAATGTGCAATTACATTATTATTATTATATACTGTAGTCACCTTATTGTACTATCACATAGTAGGTCTTATTCTTTTTTTTGTACCCATTAACCATCCCCAGCTACCCTCCCCAGTCTCTGGTGACCATCCTTCTACTTTCTATCTCTATGAGTTCAATTGTTCTTATTTTAGATCCTACACATGAGATCGTGTGATATTTCTCTTTCTGTGCCTGGCTTATTTCACTTATCATAATGATTTCCAGTTCTGTCCATGTTGTTGCAAATGACAGAATCTCATTTTTTTAATGGCTGAGTAGTATTCCATTGTGTATAAGTACCACCTTTCCTTTATCCATTCATGTGTTTATGGACACTTAGGTTGGTTCCAAGTCTTAGCTCTTGTGAAAGTGCTGCAATAAACATGGGAGTGCAGATATCTCTTTGGTATATTGACTTCCTTTCTTTTTGGGTATATGCCCAGCAGTGGGATTGCTGGATCATATAATAGCTTTATTTTTAGTTTTTTTGAGGAACCTCCAAACTGTTCTCTGTAGTACTTGTACTATTTTACATCCCCACCAACAGTGTACAAGGGTTCCCTTTTCTCCAAATTCTTGCCAGCATTTATTACCGCCTGTCATTTGGATAAAAGCCATTTTAACTGGAGTGAAATGATATCTCATTCCAGTTTTTTTTTTAATTATTATTTTTTTTGAGATGGAGTCTCACTTTGTCACCTAGGCGGGAATACAGTGACGCAATCTCTGCTCACTGCAATCTCTGCCTCCCAGGTTCAAGCAATTCTCCTGTCTCAGCCTCCCAAGTAGCTGGGACTATAGGCATCACCACCATGCTGGGCTAATTTTTGTATTTTTAGTGGAGACCTGGTTTCACCATGTTGGCTAGGCTGATTTTGAACTCATGACCTCAAGTGATCCGCCCACCTTAGCCTTCCAAAGTGCTGAGATTACAGGTGTGAGCCACTGCACCTGGCCTGAGTTTTGATTTGCATTTCTCTGATTATCAATTATTTTGAGCACTGTTGTCATGCCTATTTGTCATTTGTACGTCTTCTTTTGAGAAACGTCTATTCAAATCTTTTGCCCATTTTAAAATCAGAGTATTAGATATTTTTCTATAGAGTTGTTTAAATTTTTTACGTATTCTGGTTATTAATCCCTTGTCAGATGGGGAGTTTGCAGATATTTTCTCCCATTTTGTGGGTTGTCTCTTCCTTTGTTGATTGTTTCCTTTACTGAGTGGAAGCTTTAAAACAATGTGATCCCATTTGTCCATTTTTGCTTTGGTAGCCTGTACTTGTGGGTATTACTCAAGAAACTGTTGCCCAGACAAATGTCCTGGAGAGTTTCCCAGATGTTTTCTTGTAGTTGTTTCATAGTTTGAGGTCTTAGATTTAAGGTTTTAATCCATTTGGTTTTGATTTTTGTATATGGTGAGATAGGGGTCTAGTTTCATTCTTCTGCATATGGATATCCAGTTTCCCAGCACCATTTATCGAAGAGATTTTTCTATAAATGGGCTTTTTAAAAAATGAAGAATATTGAAGAAAGATGCGTTGTTTCAGCTAAAGCCAGGCTTAGCACCATAACTGTCCCCCGAACACTGTTTCAGGAAGGACCTCAAAGGTGTCCATGTGGTATGTCCAAGGGGTACGGCATATGCGTCTTTGGTCCTACCGGGGCCAGCCTGCTGCCATGGTTGGAGGTGAGGACCAGATGTGGTGCTGAAAGAAGACGGGGTGGGAGAAGGGTGGTGGTATCATTCATTCAGTATGTATGTACGTATGTATTTATTATTTATCCAGTTTTTAAATAGTGTTAGAATACACATAATTCAATATATATTTATTGATCAACTAATATGTGCCAGGCCTGTGTTTGTGCTGGCAACAGAACAATTATGAAGGCAGAAGAGAAGCAAAGGGAGACAGCTTGACAAGGGAACACCTGGCTCCTCCAACCCCTCATACGTTTACATGTTTATAGCTTGGTGGGGAAAAAACTGACCTAAACTGAAAATTAGACAAACTATTTATTACACATAGTACACAAACAAAATATATAAATACAACAACAAAAACTAAAGGGGATTGTGAGTAAAAGAATATAGGAACTAATCTAACCTAGGGGGTCAGAGGAGGTAGCCAGTAGGTATAGTCTCGCTTAGTGTAAAACAAACAACCCCCCCAACAAAAAATACCCCCCAAAATATGGCTTTGGTTTGATAAGCAGCACAGTTCAGATATCAAATATTCCTAGTTAAGTGTATGGTCCTAGGCTTTTAAAAGACGTAGAATCTGGCCAGTCGCTGTGGCTCACGTCTGTAATCCCAGGTCTTAGGGAGGCGGAGGCGAGAGGATAGCTTGAGCCTAGGAGTTCGAGACCTGCCTGGGCAGTATAGTGAGACCCCATTCTCCACAAAAAGGAAAAAAACAAAAAGACGAAAAAAAAAAAAAAAGAATCCTGCAGCAGATGGTGGCTAGTTTCACGATGAAGCAGAATAGTAGAACTAACCAAGGTTGACAGGATATCAAAAATCCTGATTGGCTTTAGTTACCGAGTGACTTCCGGGAAAAATGTGGTTTTAAGAAAAGGTGAGATTGGTGTGTAGGTAAAGAACTGGGAGAGAACTCCAGATCTAGGAGATAGTTTGGAAGGAGTAAAAAGCAAACAAGAGGTAAACAGAATGACGTGATGGGCAGAAAACCACAGGACCCCTTGGGAAAGGCCCGGCCTTAAGAGTACAGACAATGAAACCAGCTAGAAGGGCAGGAAGTGCACTCTGGGGTGGCCCTCCCCACACAGGAACCTGACCGGGACAGGAAGTGAAGGGCATCATCTGAGGAGCAGGAAGGGGAGATGTAAGGGAAGTAAGTGCCCATTGCATAAACCTTGCTAGAGCTTTTATCCTGTAATGGGGTTGTAGGCAGCTTGGAGCTTCTCTAATAAAATAATCTGGCCTGCTGGGAGGTATTTGTGAGGGACAAGAAGGGAGACAAGGAAGGTTGGAGTGTGGGCAACTACTGTGGGGCTCTGTTTTGTCTCAGCTCCTTTTTGGGTGACATAAGATATTTGCCTTGGATCCAAACAGGAAGAAAAGGAGTCTCATTTCCTCCCCTCTCGCAACCCCCTGCCTCCCATGATGAAATTATCTATATGGGACTCTTGGTTGACATAAATCTTTGTTGTAATAAAAACCAAAGGATCTGGAGTAGGAAGTGGTTAAGAAGTTGTTTGCTGGAGATTATATCGATAATTCTTCCTATTTAGACTGAAGAAGGACAATGATAAAGAAGTTAGAACGAAAACCAAACAAACAAACCCACTATGGTAAATGGGGCAGGGAAAATTGAGAAGTTAAGGTGAAGACAGAATTGGACATATGTGAATATACACTTTTTTTTTAAGCTAGCTGTAAACAGTGTGGTATGAGGAAAGATGGGAAGAAATATAAAAATAAACAGCATTAAGTTAAAGGAGATAATTATAGGAGCCAAAATGAGAGGTGAGCGTTGCAAAGGATCCAGCTAACTTTAGAGACTTGAGAAGTTTCTTCAAACATTTCCTTTCAGGACACTGCAGGGCTTTAATCTTTCAGGATTTAACAAGCCCCTGAATGTCTATGCCTTAAATACACACAAACACACATTTTTGCTTTTCCTGTGGGGGGAGAAGAGATAGTACGAGATGTGTTCTTCGTTGTCATTTGGAAAATAGCTTCCAGTACGTTTTATTTGCTTTTAAAAGCTCTAGAGGATGGTCAGCAAATAGAAATTGGTTTGCAGAAATAACATGGCTTCCTGGAACTTAGGGGGAAGGAAATGGGTGGTTTCTTTAATTACTATAGTATTTGTTTAGTATAGTGTGTGTTATAACTAAAGATAGAATTCTGGCTAATGTCCAGGAGGGAAGGTGAATTTGGATATTAATGAATTCAGAAGCTACATACAGTTGTGTTGAATTTACTAGGTTAAGTAAGACAATAATGCTCTTTGTTTTCACTCTCCTGGCCAGATTAGAGTGGACTGAAGTTTGTTTTCAGATATCTAATCAGTTTAAATTCAAGGGCATTATTATTTACATACTAAGAGCTAATGACTTTAATGTAAGCAAGTAAAGTTATTTACAGCAAAGATGTGACTGGTGACAAGAGGAGTGTGGATACTGCCTTAATTAATTGATTTGCTAATTATTCTTTTCTGCTGGGTGTGATAGTACTTTTCCTAATGAGCAGCAGAAACAAGAATGCTGCAGCAAGCAACTTTTACACAGTAGTAGTAGCAATAGCTTCTTGGCCATTTTAGGTCCATTTGTGCTGAAGTTGTTGACTTCTTACAATTTTGCAGACTTTATAAAATTGAGGAACTAAGCGTATTCCTATATGTTTATCCTATTTATTTATCAGCTGTGTGACTTAGCTCAAGTCTGAAAACCTTAAAAGGCATTTAATGAAAGTGAAAATAAATTAGATGACCACACTTCAATTTAAATAACAATTAAAAATATGTCCCACACCAGTGCCATGCATTTATTTCTTGAGGCTTCTTAAAGACATTCATTGGTAATAGATGCATCCATGCTCATTGACGTGGGAAGCCCTGGGGGAATGCCTGGAAGGCTCATTCTTTTTTTTTTTTTTTTTTTTTTTTTGTAGGCTTGCATTTCTTCTGTATTTGCAAGTCATGATACTGAAGAAATTCAAAAATCCCCAGGAGATTCCATGTCCACATAACTAATGCAAACTTATCTTTACTGTAATGTGTTCACTTCTCATAATTCCTTGATTGGAACCCTTCACTTCATCCAGGCTGAGAGTTCTGTAAGTTTCTGCCACAGGCATGTTCATTCCTGACACCACGCTTTTGCTTGGCTGTGCCTCCTGCCCAGAATGCTGTCTATCCTCTTATGCACATCCTCTCTCTATCCTATTATTGTCCTATTTCTTCCTGATTTGGGGGGTGGTGATTGGTGGAGATGGCTGACATTTACTAAGTATATCTCATGCTTTACTGTGGTGGCAATTTATGTGCATTGTTTAATAATAACCCCGTTTTACAGATAGGGAAAGAGAGGCTTAGAGAATGTCACTGGGCTCACACTAATAAGTGGCACAAGGCCAGAATATAAATCTAGGTCTTTTTGGTCATTTCTGGATTTAATCTTATAGTGCCTTGAATGGTTTCTTAGCTATTGCATCTAATAAGTCCTTATTTCTGTAAATAGATTGTCAGTGGCTAGAGGCAAGGAGCTTATCTTTTAGTTTGCATGGAGCAGGCTCTCAATAGTGATAGCCTTCTATTGAACTGAAAAATAATATGTACAACGTTAAAGGATTTTTATTATTTGGTTAAACACTGGAAAAAAGAAACAAATCCTAGGGAACTAATTTCTCAAAATTACTGCATGAAGACAAGACACTGTGGTTCTGAGTGTGGTCAGTCCCACTCCCATGCGTGTCTGGAAATGTGGGGGGCAGTTCTTAGGTTGTCAGGATATTGGAGGTATCTTGCACTTAGTCGGGGGTAGACGGGGATGTCAAACACCTTGCAGAAAGTGGGACAGTTCTGCACCCTGCAGGGGCCAGTAAGGGAAGCAGCACCTGAAACACATGGACCCAGATGCCAGCTTGAGTTCCAACCTACCTCCACCTTTTACTAACTGAGTAAATCTTTCTCATGTTAACTATGTGCCCTCTCCACTCCTGGCACACGGTTAGTGCCAATAGCATCAGCTCATAATCACCATCCTCTAGAAAAGTGTCCCCCATGGCAAGACATGATCTTTGCAGAGCGGCAGAACTTACTAGACTAATAGTAACAGTGTAAAAATCAAGGTGTAATGAACATACAGAGTGGAATAATAGACATTGGAGACTCCAAAAGACAGGAGGGTGGTGGGAGTGGGGGTGGTAAGGGATGAGAAATTACCTATTGGGTACAATATACAGTATTCGGGTGATGGGTACACAAAGAGCCCAGACTTCACCACTATACAATATATTTATGTAACAAAACTGCACTTGTATTCCCTAAGTCTTAAAAAAGAAACCAAAACTAAAAAAAAAAAAAAAAAAAAAAAATCAAGGTGTGTTCCAAAACAGTGCTTCTCAAACCTCAATGTGCTTACAAATCTCCTAGAAATCCTGTTACAATGCAGATTCTGATTCAGGGGACCTAAGGTGGGACCAGAGTGTCTGCATTTCTGATAAGCTTATGATCCCAGAGCTGCTGTTGGGTGTCAAAGTTCTAAAGTACCTCGAGGGAGAAGCCAACTTCATAAAGGGAATAATGAAGCATTTATTGCATATCTACTATATAACTTAAATGATAAAAATAGAGCAATGGAGGTTGGATATAAGGAGTATAGAATTTGATTTCTTCACAGAAGGAGCTTCCATCTGCTTTGCCACTTTTATCTGAGAGTCAGAGAGGAAGAGAGAGAGAGAGCGTGCACATTTTCCCTGGATAACTATATTTTTCAGGGGAAAAAGGCAGAGAGGTATTTCTTATGTGTATTTCCTCACACAAAAAGGCCATTTTGGGTCCCCAAATAATTTTAGAGGAGGAGTTATAACTAAATAAGGGGAAAACCTGGCAGTTATTCTTGGATGCAGGGTGTAAGCCTTGCATATCTCAGAACTAGTAAGAATCATGTGCATTTGGGTGTTTCTGTGTGTGTGTGTGTGTGTGCAGTTTTATATGTCTGTGTGTGAGCTGGAAAGTGTATTGGGCCATTGCTTGGGAATTGATTTCTTAAACATCACTAGAGAAGACGGATATTTTCCCTCATAAAGATTAAAGCCTCAAGTTAAGGGGCAGGAGTTCCTAAGGCAGCCTTGACTAGGTACTTTGCATATTATAGGCAGTCGATGTTATTTGAATGTAGTCATTGAGAGAAGAGACTACTCATTATCCACTTAAAATACTTCCCGGCTGCAGCATGGTGTTGTACCAAAGCCAAAGCAATTGGCTTTGCATTTGGCCAGCTGATTTAGCGAGAAATTTCGCAAATGATGCAGTCCTTACAGATGGTGCTGTTGGGTTTTTTTAGAGTGTTTTAAAACACTGATGGATTTGACCATGAACTGAATTTCCAGTCTCTTAGATTCACCTCCAGCCAACCTTTGATCTCCACAGCAGCTGGAGACAAGGAACGGACCTTTTCTGCAACTTTATGATAAATGATTTCCTTTAAAAACCACTCGCATAATAAAAATAATTTGGTGTAAACTTGGCCAAGGGGAACTCTTGAAACTTTCAGGATCTTCGCCTAACTCTGAGTTGCTTGAGTCACATTTTTAGTTGGTTCTTGATTGACTTTCTGGTGCTCTGCCTACAGGTCAAGAAGGAGCCAGTATCTCCAGGAAGAGTATGAGAATGCTCTGCCAGTGTAAAGTGTAAATCCTTGAGAGGCTGTGGCAAGGGTCCATTCCTGAATGTGTACAGCAAGAACAGCTGGAGGCTGTGGCTTTCTCCAGGAAGAGGTTTCTGAATTTGCCTTTTAGAAGATATCAGAAAGTTCAAGGTACTACTGTACCATCTTCACAGGCCGAATTCTTGTTCACATCTTTACAACAGGAACTGTTCCTGATCTTTGCTGTTGACTGCTTGCTTGTTTTCTTGGTTTCTATTTGAATCATCACCTTTCATTCATCTTCCTCGGTGCCCTTTTGGTTGTGCTTATTTCGGCTTTATGTAAGCAGCATCTCTGGATGCATAAATGAGGCAGATAAAATTCCCCAGGGTGAATGATCTGCCCTTCATCTATTTTTAGCACTGCAAAGAATTTACCATAGCCCACAGCATAACTCAATCACTGTAAGCCAGTGAGCAAATTCTGAAGTTTTGTTTTTGTTTTTGTTTTAAATAACCTTTCCTGGAGGCATTTGGTATAGGCTAAGCTTAAAGGCACATGATTCAATCATTGATTATTCAAGACATGTCATACTTAGGCTTTTATAATCACTATATTTTTGTCACTGTCAACTAGATATTCAGCTCTGGTTCCTAATTTTACACTGGAAGCTGCATGAAGTCTATTGTGTTCCGTGTGTGGCTCTGGCAATGCAGAAATGGAAAGAAGGAAGTATCTAGCACCTACTAAAAGACTGATGAACACCATTTTGCTTTCTCTCAGTCAAGCCATCTTTCTTAAGAGAACCCTTGGCCTGTAGCTTGAACTGTTTGATCCTTGTATATCTTCCATCCCTTCAGTCCTTAGGGAGCCTCCATAAAGTGGGGTCAATGTGTCTTATTTACCACCTGTTATGGTCTGAATGTTAGTGTCCCCCTCAAATTCATATGTTGGTACCTAATATGTTGGAACTTAATACCCAATGTGATAGGATGAAGAGGTGAGCCCTTTTAGGAAGTGATGAAGTCATGGATTAGTGCCTGCATTAATCAGGGTTCTCTAGAGGAACAGAACTAATAGGATATATATATATATATATATATATATATATATATATATTATATATATATATATATATATATATATGGGAGTTTGTTAAGTAGTATTAACTCATACAATCACAAGGTCCCATAATAGGCTGTCTGCAAGCTGAGGAACAAGGAAGCCAGTCTGAGTACCAAAGCTGAAGAACTTGGAGTCTGATATTCGAAGACAGGAAGCATCCAGCATAGGAGGAAGATGTAGGCTGGGAGGCTAAGCCAGTCTAGCCTTTTCATGTTTTTTTCTGCCTGCTTTATATCCTGTCAGCTGGCAGCTGATTAGATGGTACCCACCCAGATAAAGGGTCGGTCTCCTTTCCCAGCCCACTGACTCAAATGTTCATCTCCTTTGGCATCATCCTCACAGACACACCCAGGATTAATCCTCTGCATTCTTCAGTCCCATCAATCACTCAGTATTAACCATCACAGTGCCCTCTTAAAAGAGGTTGGAAGGGAGCTGCCTTGCCTCTCCTGCATTTGGTAATATACCAAGAAGGTACCAATTTTGAAGCAGAGAGCCAGTGCACACCAGACGCCAAATCTGCTTTCACCTTGATCTTAGACTTTAAGCCTCCAGAACTGTAAGCAATACATTTCTGTTATTTATAAATTACCCATTTAAGGTATTTTGTTACAGCAGCCTGAACAAACTAAGATACCACCATACCTCTATAGTTTAGCACAGGGATTAAGCTTAAGGAGGCATTCATTCATTTGTCCATTGGTTTATCAGTTCATTTAACAAATGCTTATTGGTAAATACCACCATTCCAGCTTGTCTTGAAACAAAGTTTCCCCATCTTTGATAGGAATGTATGCTTATCGTTACCATTTTGGCTGTAAGAGCTCCCCTACAACTCCTCTGCTTCTTGGAAGCATGCTTCTCTAAGGTTGTTAGCTCTGCCTTCCTATTCAGATTTGCTCTTTTCCTTTGCATCTGCAGAATCAGCACTATTTCTATAACAAAGTGGTTCCTCCTACTTCTGAGTATCACTGGTCTCTGTTATTCATTTCTTTCATTCGAGGTCAAAGAGGTAGTTCTATGATGTGACCTGTAATTGTTTCACGGTGTGTCTGCTTGGGCTTGGATAAACCACATCACCCAGAACTCCCTTTCAAGTATGTTTCTGACTAGGGTGGTCTACAAGGGAGAGTCTCTTGCAAAAATTGGAAGATGGAAGGGAGGCAGGAGCTATTTTGTGGCACACACATACCTTCTCCTAATTATTGAAACACGAATCTAGGTGCTGCTGTGGAAGGATTTTGCAGCTGTAAAGTCCCTAATCAGTTGACTTTAAGTTAGTCAAAAGAGATATTATTCTAGGTGACTTGATCAGTTAACAGCTTTTTAAAAGAGAGTCTAGACCAGGGATGTCCAAGCGAGGGAGTACAGTCACGGGTTCTTAGTTTCTGTTTCTGGTTGGGCCAGTAAAGCCTCTTCCTCATTCCTCTTTTCTGCTTATCACTAGAGACAGAAACTAAAAACTATGGCTTCAGGCTGCTAAAAACTTAAAACAAAACAAAACAGAACAGCAACAACAAAATAAGGTGGGTTGGATGAACTTGATCTACATCCCTGAGATCAGAGATTCCAAGTAGTAGAGCAGAAGGAAAGTTGTAGAACTTTTATACATTTTGAGACAAAAACACTCATGTTGCTGATCTGCTGATTTGCCTTGTTGGTGTGAAGCAGCGGCGAGGTCTATAATTGTTTACTTTCCAGCTGTATCGACTTCCAGTTTCACTGACTCTTGGGATAAGTGTGTGTGCACAGCTCCATGACCAAGAGCCCTGACTTCTGCATGACATGCTCATCACTGAGCTCATCCTTGTGGTAGTCTAGCCTGCTTAGGACTTTCCCTTTCTGATTACCAGCCTTGTGGATGTCAGGCCTGCTTAGCCAGCTCCTGCAGTTGTGTAAGATAATTCTTCGTAAAAAAAATAAATGGATAGATTAAAAAAACAAAAACAAAAAAACTTCTGCTGGTTCTGTTCTTCATGTCAACCCCTGACTGATACATAAACTGAAGAAGAAACTGTTGCCTTATATATCATGCATTCAGGCAGTTTGGAACCCAGATGTCCACCAGCATTCATTCAATGAGTCATAACTGTACCATAGTTGACAATACAGCAATAAACAAAGCAGATATGGATCCTACATTTGGAGAGTAGATCCTAGCAGGAAACAGATGTTATCTAATATTCATAAGGATATACATTAGCATGGAGTGATCAGAAGGTGTAACTAGGAGACCCTACCTAAACTTAGGTGTCAGAGAAGGGAAGTAAGGGCCTGGAAGAAAGAGTGAGGGTATGACAATAAATGAAAGTAATTCAGGAGGTTCTGCAAAGTTGTCATTTGTGGCAATAGAAGGGATGAGGCTTGGGAGATAAACCACAGGTGGCTATGCAAGCCAAGATAGCAATGTCTGACTTTACCCCAAGGGACAAATACTTTTATTGAAAAACTTTCATGTTCTAGAATCCTATATAGCTATTTTATAATGTCACAACGTGGTTATACTTTGAGCCTTTGAAGATCCCATGGTGTTAGTGTGTTCGATCCAGCCATTCCTGCCACTGTCCTCTTATTTTTTTGCACTTTTTTTTTTCACAATTCTCTTGTGTAACCTATGATGCCCTTTCTATTGTGCAAACATTAGTTGGCTACTGTCATACTATTTTTAACTCGTTCTCCTGCCTTATGCTTTGAATTCTCACCCACTGAAAGAAAAATAAAACAAAACCTGCACTCTCCACATTAATTTACCTGACAGTTTCCTTTCGTCAACGTTTACTTTCTGTTCTATTTAGATGTACAGAAAAGCTTCCGGAGGGTGGGCAGTTCCCCAGCCTCATTATTCCGAGCCCTCTGTCACCACCTGCGGTGTGGGAGCTCAGCCCTTCCTGAGGCTGTTAACCCTTTCTGACTGCTGAGCCCCCTGATGCTCTAAGGATTTTCTTAATGAAGTAACTGATTTACTTAATGAAGTAAATGCCATCCTTGAAAACTAGGGCAGTACATATCATCAATTCTACGGACGAGAGAGTGGAAACACTGAAATGGTGCTAGAAGGTACCTGACAAAACCAGTCACAAATCTGAATGAGGCTGAACTTTGTGAGCCTAAGGTCAGTTTTTGCCTTTTTTTTTTTTTTTCTTTTGAGGCAGGTTCTTGCTGGGCTGGAGTGCAGTGTGGCAATCCTAGCTTATTGCGTGCAGCCTTTAAGTCCCGGGCTGAAGCACTCCTCCTGTACAGCTGGAATTACAGGCAAGGGCCACTAGACCTGGCCAGTTTTTGCCTTTTTTCTTTTCTCTTTCATTATTTTCAGGCTTCCTTGTATTCCCCATTCAGGTTTCCCTGCAGCTGTCTTTGGGAAAACAGTGAAATGTAGAGGTTAAGCCAAATTGTAAATTGTAAAGCTAAACTGATTTGGGTTGGGGGTCAGGTTCTACTATAGCTTATTTCTGTATTTGTAATATGGGAGTAATATTACATAAAAGTAATAGATTAAAAAAAGGTGACATGTGCAAAGTAACTAGCTTAGTGCTAGGCACATAGATAGGGCTGAGTAAATTTGGCATATTTAGCATTATGATCTTTATTTTTCATCTCCAAATATTTATTCTGGAAACTGGAACATGCAGATAAGGTGAGCATGTGACATTGGAAATGCAAAATAAAAATTTATATTATCTAAGCCACAAAGGACTACATTCACACGGCACTGGGGGAGGTGGGCAGGAAGAGGATAACCTACTCCCAACCAAAGGAGGCTTCTGACAACATTTTCCTAGCAGCAGACTCGTGTGTGAGGATCCCAGCACTTGAGCACTCACCAGTCCTAAAAGCCTGGAGTCTTAGTCTCTCAAATCTTAGAATCATCTCTTAATAAAATTTTATTTTTAAATTGACACATAATTGCACATATTTATATGGTACACAGTGATGTTTTGATACATACAATGTAGAATGATCAGATCAGGGTAATTAGCAGATCCATCATCTCAAACATTTATCATTTCTTTGTGTTGGGAATGGTCAATATCCTCTGTTTGAAAAAATATAACTTTGTTAACCATAGTCATCCTGCAGTGCCACAGAACACTAGAATTTACTCCTCCTATCTAGCTGTAATTTTGTATCTTTTAACGAATCTTTCTCTGTTCTCCCTGTTCCGCCTACACTTCCCAGCCTCTGGTAACCTCTGTTCCACTTTTTACTTCTCTGAGATCAACATTTTTTAGCTTCCACACATGAGTAAGAACACGTGGTGTTTATCTTTCTGTTCCTGGCTTATTTTACTTAACAGAATGTCTGCCAATTCCATCCATGTTGCCATGAATGACAAGATTTCATTCTTTTTAATGGGATAGTATTTCATCTCGTATATATCCTGTATTTTTAAAAATCCATTCGTCTGTTGTCAAACATTTTGGTTGATTCCTTATCTCGGCTATTGTAAATAGTGGTGCAGTAAACATGGGAGTGCCAATATCTCTGTGATATACTAATTTCTTTTCCTTTGGATAAATGCCCTGTAATGGGATTACTAAATCACATAGTAGTTCTATTTGTAGTTTTCTGAGGAAATTCCATACTGTTCTCCATAATGGCTATCCTAGTTTACATTCCCATCAACAGTGTATAAGAGTTCCTTTACAAAAATTAGCCAGGAGTGGTGGTGCATGCCTGTAATTCCAGCTACTCGGGAGGCTGAGACAGGAGAATTGCTTGAACCTGGGAGGTGGAGGTTGCAGAGAGCCAAGATTGCACCACTGTGCTCCAGCCTGGGTGACAGAACAAGGCTCTGTGTCAAAAAAAAAAAAGTTCCTTTTTCTCTACATCCTTACCTGCATTTGTTATTTTTTGTCTTTTTGATAACAGACATCCTAACTGGAATGAGATAGACAACATCTCATTGTAGTTTTGATTTGCATTTCCCTGATAATTAGTGATGCTAAGCATTTTTTTCATATATTTGTTGGCCAACTGTACATCTTTTCTGTTTGGATCATTTGCCCATTATTTAATTGGATTTTTCTTTTCTTGCTGTTCAGATGTTTGAGTTTCTTGTATGTTCTGGATATTAATCCTGTGTCAAATGAATAGTTTGTAAATATTTTCTACCATTTTATAGGTTACCTTTTCATTCTGTTGATTGTTTTTGTTTTTTGCTACACAGAAGCTTTTTAGTTTGATAGAATTCTATTTATTTTCACTTTTGTATCTTGCATTTTTGAGGTCTCATTCATAAAGTCTTTTCCCAGTACTAATGTCCTGAAGCATTTCCTTTTATTTTCTTCTAGTAGTTTTACAGTTTTGGGTCTTACATTTAGGTCTTTACTTCATTTAAGGTTGATTTCCTTATAGGATGAGAGGTGGGAGTCTAATGAGAGGTGGGAATCTCATTCTTCTGCATGTGGATATCCAGTTTTCCTAGCACCATTTATTGTAGACTGTCTTTTCTCCAATAAATATTCTTGGTGCCTTTGTCAAAATCAGTTGGCTGTAGATACGTGGATTCATTTCTGGATTCTCAGTAAACAATTCTGTTCCATTGTTCTGTGTGTCTGTTTTTATGCCAGTACCTTGCCATTTTGGTTACTATAGCTTTGTAGTATATTTTGAAGTCCAGGTTTATTCTTTTACTCAGGATTATTTTGTCTATTCAGGGTCTTTTATGTCTCATAAAAATTTTAGTTTTATGTTTTTCTATTTCATGGAAGAATGTTATTGTTGTTCTAATAGGGATTATACTGAATCTGCATATTGCTTTGGTAGTACAGTCATTTTAACAATATTAATTTTCCCAGTCCCTGAACATGAGATGTCTTTTCATGTTTTTTTTTGTGTCCTCTTCAGTTTCTTTCATCATTGTTTTATAGTTTTCCTTGTAGATGTCTTTCATCTCCTAGGTTAAATGTATTCCTAGGTAGTGTGTGTGTGTGTGTGTGTGTGTGTGTGTGTGTATGTATGTGTGTGTTTACTTATTGTAAATGAGGTTGCTTTCTTGATATCTTTTTCAGCTAGTTTGTTGTTTGTATATAGAGATGCTACTGATTTTTGTATGTTAATTTTTGATATGGTTTGGCTGTGTCCCCATTCAAATCTCAACTGCATTGTATCTCCCAGAATTCCCACATGTTTTGAGAGTGATGTAGGGGCAGGTAATTGAATCATGGGGAGTGGCCTTTCCTGTGCTATTCTCGTGATAGTGACTAAGTCTTGCGAGATCTGATGGGTTTATCAGGGGTTTCCGCTTTTGCTTCTTCCTCATTTTCTCTTGCCTCTGCCATGTAAGAAGTGCCTTTTGCCTCCCACCATGATTCTGAGACCTTCCAAGCCATGTGGAGCTGTAAGCCCAATTAAACCTCTTTTTCTTCCCAGTCTGGGGTATGTCTTTATCAGCAGCATGAAAATGGACTAATATAGTAAATTGGTACCAAGAGTGGGGAGTTGCTGAAAAGAAACCCAAAAACGTGGAAACAACTTTGGAACTGGATAACAGGCAGAGGTTGGAACAGTTTGGAGAGCTCAGAAGAACACAAGAAAATGTGGGGAAGTTTGGAACCTCCTAGAAACTTGTTGAGTGACTGACAAAAATGCTGATAGTGATATGAACAATAAGTTTCAGGCTGAGGTGGTCTCAGATGGAGATGAATAACTTTTTGGGAACTGGAGCAAAGGTGACTCTTGTTATGTTTTAGCAAAGAGACTGGCAGCATTTCATCCCTTCTATAGATATTTATGGAACTTGAAACTTGAGAAAGATGATTTGAGGTAACTGGTGGAACAAATTTCTAAGCAGCAAAGCATTCAAAAGGTGACTTGGGTGCTGTTAAGATAATTCCATTTTAAAAGGGAAACAGAGCATAAAAATTCAGAAAATTTGCAGCCTAACAATGGAGTAGAAAAGAAAAACCTATTTTCTGGGGAGAAATTCAAGCCAGCTGCAGAAATTTACATAAATAGCAAGGACCCTAATGTTAATACCCAAGAACGTGGAGAAAATGTCTCCAGGCCATGTCAGATACCTTCATGGCAGTCCTCCCCATCACAGGCCTAGAGGCCTAGGAGGAAAAAGTGGTTTTATGGGCTGGGCCTTGGGTCTCCATGCTGTGTGAAGCCTAGGGACTTGGTGCCCTGTGTCCCAGCTGCTCCAGCCATGGCTGAAAGGAGCCAACATACAGCTTGGGCTGTGGCTTCAGAGGGTGGAAGCCCTAAGCCTTGGCAGCTTCCACATGGTGTTGAGCCTGCTGGTGAATAGAAGTCAAGAAATGAGGTTTGGGAACCTCCGCCTAGATTTCAGAAGATGTGTGGAAATGTCTGGGTGCCCAGGCAAAAGTTTGCTGCAGGGAGGACCCTCATGGAGAACCTCTGCTAGGGCAGTGTGGAAGGGAAATGTGGGGTCAGAGCCCCCACACAGAGCCCCTGTTGGGACACTGTCTGGTAGAGCTGTAAGAAGAGGGCCCCCATTCTCCAGACCCCACAATATTAAATCCACTGACAGCTTGCACCATGCCCTAGAAAAGCCTCAGACACTCAACTACAACCTGTGAGAGCTGCCAGGAGGGAAGCTGGACCCTGCAAAGTCACAGCGGCAGAGCTGCCCAAGATCATGGGAACCCATTTCTTGCATCAATGTGACCTGGATGTGAGACCTGGAGTCAAAGATCATTTTGAAATTTTAAAATTTGATTGCCCTGCTGGATTTTGGACTTGCATGGGACCTGTAACCCCTTTGTTTTGGCCATTCTCTCCCATTTGGAATAGCTGTATTTACCCAATATCCTTATCTCCATTGTATCTAGGAAGTAACCAGCTTGTTTCTGATTTTACATGCTTATAGGTGGAAGGGACTTTCCTTATCTCAGATGAGACTTTGAACTCTGGACTTTTGGGTTAATTCTGAAATGAGATAAGACTTTGGGGAACTGTTGGGAGGGTATGATTGGTTTTGAAATGTGAGGACACGAGGTCTGGAGGGACCAAGGGTGGAATGATACAGTTTAGCTGCATCTCCATTCAAATCTCAATTGAATTGTATCCTCCAGAATTCCCACGTGTTGTGGGAAGCACCTAGGGGAAGGTAATCAAATCATGGGGGCCAGTCTTTCCCGTACTATTCTTGTGATAGTGACTAAGTCTCATGAGACTGATGGGTTTATCAGGGGTTTCTGCTTTGGCTTCTTCCTCAATTTCTCTTGCCGCTGCCATGTAAGAAGTATCTTTCATCTCATACCATGATTCTGAAGCCTTCCCAGCCATGTGGAGCTGTAAGTCCAATTAAATCTTTTTTGTTTCCAGTCTCGGGTGTGTCTTTATCAGCAGCGTGAAAATTGACTAATATAGTTTTGTATCCTGCAACTTTACTGAATTCATTTATCAGTTCCAAAAGTGTTCTGGTAGAATCTTTAGGTTATTCTATACATACAATCATATAATCTACAAACATGAACAATTTTACTTTCTCCTTTCCAATTTGGATGCCTTTTATTTCTTTCTCTTGCCCAATTGCTCTGGCTAGGCCTTTTAGTACTATACTGAATAAGAGTGGTAAGAGTGGGCATCCTTGTTCCAGTTCTTAGGGGAGAAGCTTTCAGCTTTTCCCAGCTTGGTTTAATGTTAGCTGTGGGTTTGTCAAATATGACTTTTATTGTGTTGAGGTATTTTCCTTTCATACCTAATTTATTGAAAGTTTTTATCATGAAATGAAGTTGAATTTTATCAAATGCTTATCTTCATCTATTCGTATGATCATGTGATTTTTGTACTTCATCTGTTGATGTGAGGTAATACTTTTATTGATTTGTATATGTTGAAACAGGCTTGCATCCCTGGGATGAATCTCACTTGATCATGGCATATAATCTTTTAGACGTGCTGTTGGATTCAGTTTGCTAGACGTTGTTGAGGATTTTTGCATCTGTGTTCATGAAGGATATTGGTCTGTGGTTGCCTTTTATTGTTGTGTCCTTTATCTGTTTTAGGACTCAGGGTTATTAAGCATTATGATCTTGAACAAGGTGACTTCTCCAGAGGCAAAGGGAAAGGATTTACTCGGCAGTTTACTCAATAGTTTATCTTTTCCCTTTTTACTCATTTTCATACAATGGGAGTGAGAAGTCTTGTTTGCTTTAAGAGCAGTACCTGATTTCTCAAGTTCCCATCGGGAATCATGATAGTGGGCCAGGTCCATGAGTTGTGAGGATCCTTGTGGAACTTGCCCAGATTCTTTCAAAAGTGCATTGGGCCAGGCATGGTGGCTCATGCCTGTAATCCAGCACTTTAGGAGGCTGAGGCTGACAGATCACTTGAGGTCAGGAGTTTGAGACCAGTATGGCCAACATGGTGAACTCCTTGTCTCTACTAAAAATACAAAAATTAGCCAGGTGTGGTGGCACACACCTGTAATCCTAGCTACTTGGGAGGCTGAGGCAGGAGAATTGCTTGAACCTGGGAGGCGGAGGTTACAGTGAGCTGGGATTGTGCCACTGCACTCTAGCCTGGGTGTCAGAGTGAGACTTCGTCTCAAAAAAAAAAAAGTGCATTGGAATGAAACATTTTTAGAAATAGGTAGTGGTAATAGCTTTCAATATTTTGAGTATAATTAATGCCACTGAATTGTACACTTAAAAATTGGTTAAATGTTAAAATGGTAAGTTTTGTGTCATCTATGTCTTACCATGATAAAATAATACTAAAAAACCAAATCACAAATGTTTAAAAAAACAAACAAAAAAACCAAATTGGAGACAGGCCTGCTGGCTGTCTAATCCCCTCCTCCCACTCCCAAATGTAGGTTAGCTCAGTAATAATGTGACCCACTTAAGAACTGTATGGGGACTGTTGTTGCTAACGGATTCCAGAAGGTGAGTTAGAAGAACCCATATGTAACCTCCTCACTTTATGGAAGCGAGGTCGGAGACCCTGAAAGTGTGACTTGCTAAAGACTACGTAGCACCTGAATACTCTGGGTAGGAGGTCACCCATGATGCACGACACCATGCTGAGTCACTGAGGCCACGGGAGTGTTCCAGGCCTTCTGAGCACTGAAATGAGGCCTCTTCTTCCATTCTTACTCCAGGTGTCTAATCCTTGTCACTAAGAATCCAGTTGCTCAGAGTTCTAAAATTATACAAAGCAGAACCAAGGTATTAGGTTTCAGTCACAGGCAAGCAAGTTCGGACAGTGAGTAATGTCTGAAGATTCCATAGCTTGATCACGGCCACTTTTGTCCTGCTCTCTGAACTTCATTGTCAATCCTCAAACAGGCCACACTCTCATGATAGGGACTTTTCATATGCTGCGCCTTCTACCTTCAATTCCCTTCTCTACTTTGATAATTCCTATTCTTCAGGTTTCAAGTGAAATATCGCTTTATTTAGAAAGATTTCCTGTCCTCCCAGCCTATGTTAGCTCAGCCTATTGTATAATTTCTTAGTAACCTATACTTCTTTGCAACCTTCATCATACTGGTAATTATTGTATTATGTCTGAGTTCCATGCATAAGGGCAGGATCTTGGTCTGTCCTGTCCACCACTGTTTCCCAAGAACCTAACTGAGGGTCTGTCTGGCACATTTGTGTTCATTAAAGAAAAAAAAATTGAATTAATTAACCCTGTCTTCTCATGGAATAACGAAGATAATGATATACCCTTACTTGTATTAACAGGCATGTGTGGCTGAAGGAAGTAGGGCAGACACTGCCTTTAATCTATGAAGACTGATCTAGGCACTAGTTGATATTCCAAAGAAATGTACAAATGAGCAGGGTGGAGGAGCTGAGTGTGACTGCCCACATTTGCATTGTGTGCATGTGAGAATAAACAGCAAATCAACAGCAGAGGGGATACAGGTTTGATACAAGGGAATGTTTTCTGGTATGATATTAAGGATTGTTAAAAATGGGTCGGATAACAGAGGAAGGTTGTGGAAATGCCTTCCCTAGGGGCTTCAGAAAACAGGCCAGAGTTCCATTTTAGCCAGTAATTTTAGGCCTACTCCAGGCAGCAGGGTAGACTAGACATCCTCTCAGGGTCCAATCACTCTCTTCCTATGACCCATAATAAATAAAGCTATAGATATCATTGTTGCCAATAGAGATACACAAATGCAAAATGCTTCTACGCAGTCTTGTGGCTGTAAATGTTGCTAGTTCATTTTCTACTTAGTGTTCTGAATTCACCTTTTGTTTAGAAAATTACCTCAGTCTTTAAGCACAGCAATCTCTTTCTCTAAAGGAATTATTCTATATTTCAAAGTGAGAACTGCAATGCATACCAATTTAACTTTTGTATTGACACTTACCTAAAAAAATGGAGAATACAAGCTAGGAAAAAGCATTTAAAAAATAAACTGCTAGTCTGACTAAGTTCCAGCATACAAACAGAGTGATCTGGACATGTGTGTCGTAATCCCAGTGAGGAAGCCGGGACAAATTTTCTTTCCCTGCCTTTAAAGTGAAGGAAGGGAATGGTCTTGAATATGCAAATGAATCTAATTTAATTAACTTTTACGACCAAGCTCCTTTGAGATAACCATGGGAGCCAATTCGATTCCATTAAAATTCAGCCATTTCCCTAAAGCCTCAATGAGACACCCTTGTCTTTTCCAAAACAAAAACAAAAACAAAATGTGAAAAGATCTAATCAGAAACAACAACAAAAAATAAGTTCTCTGCTGTGGCTCTGCTATTTGGTCTCACACAGTCATTTACTCCCGTTTGTCACCCCTGAGTCTGGCGCTGCCAGCAGCAGAGTGAAATCATTCCAGGTCAGTCATGTAACTGCTGACCCAGAGTTTATCCCAAACTGGGGCTATGAAAGGTAAATGTAATGACATTTCATGCTTCTGAGCAAAAACTCAAGTCTTGTGAGGCTGAGGGAAGAATTGCCTTGACCTCAGGCCAGAGATGAAGACGAATTTATGCCACTTCTTCCTTTGCCGCCCAGTTTTGTAATATTCTTTCCTTGTCCTCCCTCTGTTTGCAAATGTAATACTTATTTATTGGCCAGGTGCAGTGGCTCATGCCTGTAATCCCAGTACTTTGGGAGGCCAAGGCAGGCAGATTGCCTGAGGCCAGGAGTTTGAGACCAGCCTAGCAAACATGGTGAAACCCTAGGTCTACTAAAAATACAAAAATTGGTTGGACGTGATGGCGCACCTGTAATCCCAGCTACTCAGGAGGCTGATGAAGGAGAATCACTTCTACTCAGGAAGTGGAGGCTGCAGTGAGCCAAGATCGTGCCACTGTACTCCAGCCTGGATGACACAGTGAGATTCTGCCTAACAAACAAAAAACAAAATAAAACCCCATATTTATTGTGAAAAATAAAAAAAATACAGAATGACTAAATGAAGTTGCTCATATTTAGGAAGAGTTTGGAAAGCTCTTTCTCAATTTTATTCCCTTCTTTTCCCCTTAATAAGCAGACTTTTAGAGGACTTTGTGAGTAGTGGAGGGGAGGTGCTAAGTTTGTGAAGTGGGGATATTACATTCCAGTTCTTTCTCTTCCTTTTTTTCTTTAAAATTTTTTTTTATACTAGTAAAAAACTCATAACATTTACCATTGTAATCATTTTCAAGTGTGCAGTTCTGTGGTATTAAGTACATTTACATTGCTGTTATCCACTACTGTTATCCCCCTCCAGAATTTTTTCATTTTTCCCAACTGAAACTCTGTATTCATTAACAGTAACTGTCCATCTCCTGGCTACTACCATTCTACTTTCTGTCTCTATGAACTTGACTATTCCAGGTACCTCATATCAGGGGAATAATACAGTATCTTTTTGTGATTGGCTTATTTCCCTTAGCTTACTGTCCTCCAGTTTCATCCATGTTGTAGCATGTATCATGTCAAAATCTCCTTTCTTTTTAAGTACAATGAGTAGTAGTTCATTGTACTTATATATCACATTTGTTTATCCTTTCATTTGTCAATTGACATTTGGGTTGCTTCTACTCTTTCGTGATTGTGAATAATGCTGCTATGAACACGGGCATACAAATATCTCTTTGAGACCCCGCTTTCAATTATTTTGAGAATACAATCAGAACCTTCCTTTTCTTTTAAACCTATATCCCACACCATTCACCGCTCTTGTTCTTAACACCATGCAATTACACAGCTGCCCATGGTTTCTAAATCCTGGCCCCTGAATCACTGCTCATGGTTGAAAAGTATGTGGTGGGTCCACCCATTATCCGATCTACCTGAAAGGGCCTTGAGGCACATTCAGCAATGTGCAATTGGGTTTCTGGGAGCTGTGCTGCCTGCAAGTTCTAGAAACATTTAATGTCACATGAATTCAATATTGCAATTAATTTTATCATGACTGTAGGCAATATTGCTACTTCTTCATATAGGTGAGCTATGTCTAAAACAAGTATCTTCTGAAGAGTAGGTCACAGTGCTCTGCATTATGTAATTATGTAATTGTGCAGGCTACTAACTGGAATGTAGAGTTAAAGTTACTGTAGGAGGTTTTTTAACTGAGTAGATTAAGGAACTCAAAGTTTGTATTTCCTTTAGTTAGATTTTTTAAATAATAAAGTACTTAAATTCTAACAAAAGATACACAATTATAAAATAATTAGATGATAATGTGATAGAGCATTTCTGTGGCTATAAGACAAAGGCGAAAGAAAGGTAATAAAAAACAGTTAAAACCAAAATTATTTTCTTGCCAATAATTTTATCTGTGTTTCTTTTCAAGCCTTTTAGTCTCGAAATTTTCCCTCTTCCATGTCCTAGTCCAGGATGGATATTTTGTGCCTGAATTACTGCAATTTTAACAGCTAACGTCTATTGAACACTTAATTCCATGCCAAACACTGTTAGCCTAAAGCATGTATCAGCTTACTTTAACCCTTATATCAATATTCTGAAGTCGATGGTATCACTCAGGGCAATTGAATACCTAATATTTATTCTCTTCTCTTCTTGCTTGCTAACAGAACCCACTTTTGCTTGGGGTATCAACATATTCAACTAAATACTCATGATCCCAGTCTCCATCACTGCTAATAAGGCTCAGTGATCTAATTCTAGCCAATGAGATGTAAGCAGAAGTCTGCTGGGGGCTTCTGGGAAGCTTTTTTCTTTCCTGATAAAATGAGACACACATAGCTAGATTAAAGTTCTCAACCTGCCACTGCTTCTTTCTGTCTTAAGTCTCTGACCTAAGACAGAAATGTGATGGCTGGAGCTATAGCAGCCACCTTAGAAATACAAGGCAATGAGCCAACCTGCTAAGAAAGGCAGAGTTGAAAGGTAGAGAGAACTGGAATCCTGGTGGCATTGTTGAACAGTTGAATCATTCCCAGCATACATACACTGAGAATTTAGTCTCTACACCATGGGTGATAGGAGTCATTCTTGCTAGCAAGACAGAAGCTCATTCTCAGTGAAAACAGGTTCCATTCACCTGAAGTGAAAAGGAAGAGAAGAAAGTATCTCTGTACTTTCAGTTATAGGGGAAAAATAAACTATTTATTTAAGCTATGATTAGATGGGCATTTAGTTACTTGCAGCTGTAAGCATTCCTAATTCCATGTTTCAGATAAGAAAATAAAAGACTAAGTAACTTACTAAATTTATATGATCCTTCAGTGGTGATATGGGGATTTGAACTTATTGTATAGTCTGACTTAGAATCTAAGCTTACTCTTTTAGACGTGGTTCTATATCACATCCACCTTGCGCTACACTGCAAGGTCTATTTATGAATTTTTCAGGAAATAAACTTGATCTTCAGCCTCCCTCTTACTTCTTCTTCTCACAGATGCCAGTGTGATACATCTAAAGCCAGATCTGACCTTCTCACTTTCTTACTTAAGACCATCAACAATATTTCTTTCTGTAAAGCCAGGATGTAACTTCAACTGTCTTGAGAGCCAGGTAGGTAAAATAATTGTTAGAGGCAAGTAGATCATAAGAAAATCAATTTTGTTGGTGTATGAGTTATCTACTGCTGTGTAACAAATTGCCCCCAAAACTTAGCGGCTTAAAACAACAAATGCTCATTTCTCACATGGTTTCTGTGGGTCAGGAACGTGGGAGCAGCTTAGCTGAGTAGTTCTGGCTCAGATCTTCCATGAGTTTGCAGTCAAGATGTTGATGGGGGCTTCAATCATCTGAATACTAGAATGGAGCTGGAAATTCTGCCTCAAAAAGACTCACTCCCATGGCTATTGCTGGAAGCTTCAGTTTCTCACCATGG
This sequence comes from Cacajao melanocephalus, assembly GCA_963573385.1. Classification (NCBI taxonomy): domain Eukaryota; kingdom Metazoa; phylum Chordata; class Mammalia; order Primates; family Pitheciidae; genus Cacajao; species Cacajao melanocephalus. Next base: position 56,851 of record CAUYLG010031856.1, on the reverse strand, counting down.
GGGCCTCTCCTCACAACATGTCAGCTGTTTTCCTCCAGAGCAAGTAATCTAAGGAAGGCAGAATGACAGCTAGCCTGGGAAGTGGAATAACATCACTCCTGTCGTATTCCATTGGCCAAACATACTAAACCTGATACAGCACGAGAGGAAGTGAGTATCAGTGGGGACCATCTTGGAGGCTGACAACAACAGGTAGATATTGGACAAAAGGGTAATATTTGCTATTTAGCTTCAGCCAATTGTTCCACTATGGTAAAATACAGGTCTTATGTTGTTGGATTTTCCCATTTCTCAAATAAAATCAGAAATACAATTTCTGAGTTAAACCTCATGATAGTAAATGCTGCCTCAGAATTGCAAAAAATCCTGTGCAGGTCAAATAAAATACAAATGCAGTTCAGCTATAGCTTGTGTGTTGCCATTTTGCAACCTCTTTGGCCCATAGCTTGGAAAACATATATAGGTCCAATTCCAATCTTTGATACTGCCTGAAGTGATATTTTCAGTAGGATTTTGAAGACAAGTCCAGGCCTAGCCAGGAATGTACCATGGAAAATTAATAATGTCTTCCATGGATAAAAGAGGGGAGAGTGATGACATATGTGACTCAGATTGACACAGATGGCTATATAATTTATTACCCAAACTAGGATACTTTTGAGAGTAAAAGGAGGTGCTATATTAATTATGCTGACATGGTGACCATAAATTAGGACTGACTCAGGCAAACCAGGAGGTATGGTCACCACCCACACCGCCCTTTGTGAAACCTTCCCACTTCTGAACCCCACTGCCCACACTCCTGCTATTTCCTCCTCATCCTATCTTCTCTTCCCCACTCATCTGTTTCCTCCTGGACTTCAACTTCTTCAAGTTCCAGTGGAAATATCACTTTTTTTCCTGTTGTCTTCACGTCCTCCCCTCCTTTTCAGGTGAATTACTCTTTTACCAGGAATCTGTAGTATTTTATGCATATCTTTAATGCGGCATTTCTGACAGCAATTCAAGCACAGGGGCCAGTGATTACTCATTTAGGACTCCCAGTACCTATCTCAGCGTCTAGCATAAAGTAGGTGCTTGATGATAATTTATTGGAATTTTAATTTGAATCTCACCTCCCCTCTTTTTCTCTAACACCCTCTGCAGGAGATGATAGTGAATAGTGAAAAATGCCCAGCAGACAATAAGAGGGAGGAACAGAGAAAATCCACAAACTGGATAATTGGTTCTTGAGTAACTGGTCATCAGTTTAAATAGTGGTTGCAGTAATTTCAAATTCTTCTCTTCGTTTTTGCTTCAGGTGAACGGAACCTGTTTTCACCGAGAATGAGCTTCTGTCTCGATAGTAAGAATGACTACTATCGCCCATACTGTAGAGACTAAATTCTCAGTGTATGCATGTGTTTTAAAAAAGCTATCCCCTTGGAAGTTCATAACTAAGCAGTGAAAATCCATCTCAGGCATCCACAGGACATGCAGGAAGATTTATTCTCTCATGTACGCATCTAACACTTAGTAATGCTCATGTGCATTGTCTATAAACGTCAAGGGGAAAATAGAAACTGCTGGATAGCAATGCTCTCTACAAATGCCCATGAGCGAAATTAAACTGAAAGATGTTAAAGGGAAACCTCCATGGGACTGAGGTGTGTTTTGTTGGAGATGGGTAGAGTGAATGATAGGACACCATTATAATCCAACAAGTTATTATGAATTTTAATCCTAATGTCAGAGAGATGGGGTGGAACAAAGGTTAACCATGTGCTACCTTTTCTTTGGAAGGCTTTCATTTGGTCTCTTTTTGAATCAGAAGACCCAGAAAACTTGGATCCACTTCTGGCTCTGATCCTTCTTGGCAGTGTGATTTGGAGTAAGCCATAACTTTTCTCTGTGCCATCTTCCTGTTTAGGAAGGGGCTGCTAACTGTATTAATTTCACAAGGTTATATGAATAAGGTATGTGAAAAGACTTTGTAGACTGGGGTGAAGTCTACAAATGGTAGTTAGGACTATTCTCAGGCTGTTGCTCAGGCTGGGTGTTGGAGAGAGAGTGGGAGGGAGGAAGGGAATGAAGAACCATACTTAAGCCGCCCCCAGGCCTCCTCTGACTGAAACCCTGGTTTATCCCATGAAAGCAGGTTTAATAATACTACTTAATAAAGCAGAAACACTTAGAAATTAGTCTGGAAAAAGGTTGAATTTGCCAAGGAGGGTTGGTCCTGACATCACATGCTTTAAACCTGTGGTTGGCAACCAGTTGGTTGCTCTATTATTACCTGCTCTGGAGAGGGCGAGTCTAATTTGGAATGCTCTTTCCTCGGTTCAGGCTGTTTCTGCTGAGTCCCATAGTGTTGATTATAGTTCTTAAACTCTGTAACTGGCTGTTTCATTCTTGACTCACCTCCAGACTCATAAATATCCCACAGAAAACACAGAGGCTTTAAAAGTTGCCTATCTTTTAACCTTGTGCCCTAATGTATTCTATAGAATTGCCAGGACATACGGTATTTTTCCTGCCTTTCCAATACCTATTCAGGAGCAAAAACCTTGATAAACTCCCTTCACATCTTTTGTAAAAGAGGTAGACAAATGCCGGAGAGTTTCTCTGCAATTGTGTGACCTCGAGTGGTTTCTTCAACTACAGAAAGAGAGGTAATAATAACTAATGTGGAGGCTGCTGTGAGCATGAGGACTAATTTAAGGCAGAGCACCTGGTACATGGCAAATGTCCCATAAACATAATTGCTGTTGTTATTAATAATAACATGAAAAACATTCAGGACAAAACATTTGAAATGAGTCCTGGAAAGATTAATTTATACTTAATAGCCAAGAGACTATCTCTCAATATTTTCTATGTGCTGATTTAAAAGAAAGTCCCTGCCCTAGCTGGAAAGACAAATGTCACACACAGAAATTTAAATAATGCAATAGATGGAGGATATTTCAGTATATCGAAAAACTATTAAAGAAGATAACCCTTGGCCAGGCATGGTGGCTCATGCCTGTAATCCCAGCACTTTGGGAGGCCGAGGTGGGCAGATCACGAGGTCAGTAGTTCAAGACCAGCCTGGCCAACATGGTGAAAACCCATCTCTACTAAAAACACAAAAATTAGCCGGGCATGGTGGCACACACCTTTCATCCCAGCTACTAGGGAGGCTGAGGCAGGAGAACTGCTTGAACCCGGGAGGTGGAGGTTGCAGTGAGCCGAGATACGCACCATTGCACTCCAGCCTAGGCAACAGAGCGAGACTTTGTCTCAAAAAACAAGTGACAAAAAAAAAAAAAAAAAGAAGAAGATAAGCCAAGATGCACTGAGTGTACCTACAGTGATTTTGTTGTTTGTTTTTTAGTTAAGCAGATGTTCTGGGTGCCACTCCATCATATATCGGAAACAGCATTACTTTATAGTAAATCATGACCATGGTGTATGGCAATGAAGTTGCATCTGAAGCAGCCAGCACCCTATGTGCTAGCTGGTTTTGGACCAGGAGACTGCAAATCTATAGTCATGATCTCTTTAGGGCTGGCTAATATATACTACCCACTGTCACTCACTGGAGCTGCAGGCCCTAGTCTTGAGAGTTTCACTTCTTAAAGACCTTTATCCTTATTAAATAGTAATATCCTTGCTGTCATCAATCACTGACACATTGGTTTAAGTGAGTTTGAGTCTGGTTTGAAGACTAGATTTATTGGAGGAGGAGGCTTACAGGGAAACTGGGAAGGAATCCACAGCTAGTCTGCAGAGAAGGAGACAGGGAGGTGTGGAGGCAAGGGTAGGGGAGGGTGGCCATACTACGACTCTCCTGGCTGGAGAAGAAGATTTAGCCATTTTGCATTCTTATTTATTTATTTATTTATTGAGACAGAGTTTCACTCTGTCGACCAGGCTGAAGTGCAGTGGCACAGTCTTGGCTCACTGAAAACTCCATCTCCCAGGTGCAAGCAATTCGTGTGCCTCAGTCTCCTTAGTAGCTCAGTTCACTGCAACCTCCGCCTTCCAGGTTCAAGCGATTCTCCTGCTTCAGCCTCCCAAGTAGATGGGATTACCGGTGCCTGCCACCATGCCTGGCTAATTTTTATATTTTTAGTAGTGATGAGATCTCACCATGTTGCCCAGGCTGGTCTTGAACTCTTGGCCTCAAGTGATCCACCCACGTCAGCCTCCAAAAGTGCTGGGATTACAGGTGTGAGCCACTGAGCCTGGCTATTTTGCATTCTTAAAGTAGCTTTGTTGTCCATGTCCCTTCTCCTGTATGCTAGCACTGGTTATACTTACAGAGATAGAGCATGATTTTCTTCCTTAGTCTTCTGTTTGTTCTAGTAACCAGAAAGAACAGGTGTTAATCTTATTAGGAAGGAAAGGGGGCCTCAGCAATAGTGAGAAACTGAACTTACTTATAAGGCCTCACGTTTTGATGTAAATTGTTTCCAGGGCTTTAAAAATATTCAATAAAACACACAAAAGAGTAATAAAATTGTTTTAATAGGCTGAGGTGAATAGTATAGTTCTTCTAGTGGGAAAATTATGTAATGTTAAATCGTTCTTCTTCATGAAGACATATGCATTTATATACGAAACTGAACTTTCATAGGTTGTTGTGAATGGTTCAAAGAGCTATAGATAGGTCAGGTGCAGTGGCGCATGCCTGTAATCTCAGCACTTTGGGAGGCCAAGGCGGGCGGATCACCTGAGGTCAGGAGTTTGTGACCAGTCTGGCCAATGTGGCAAAACTCTGTCTCTACTAAAAATACAAAAATTAGCTTGGCATGGAGATGCACATCTGTAATCCCAGCTACTTAGGAAGCTGAGGCAGGAGAATTGCTTGAACCAGGGAGGGAGACGTTGCAGTGAGCCGAGATCATCCCAGTGCACTCCAGCCTGTGCCGCAGAGTGAGGTCTCATCTCAAACAAAACAAAACAGACCTATGCATAAAGTGATGGGAAAGCTGAAACTAGATTTACTGTTGATTTTTGTTAATCACCATCTATAATTATTTTACCTATTTGTGTACTTATTTATTGTCAGTTTTCTCCGCTGGAATGGAAACTCAGTGAGGGCAAGGACCATTTCTGTGTTCTCTACCATGTCTCCACCACCTTGCACAGCAGCTGGCATACATTTGAGGAATGACAAATTTGTGATCCAGTTTTATCCGCTGGCTCGAAATTACCTTTTTCCTAAATTTACTTTAATATAAGCACTAAAATGAGATATCCAAAGATTGTTTAAAATATAAAAACTCAATCCCGACATGAAATTATATATGATAATTATGAATGTATTCTCTGCTAGACCCAGATTAGTATGACTCTATATTTTCAACATCTGTCATTTTCAAATGAATTATTCAACATTATTAGATTACTTATAAATGACATCAATCAATTAGCACTGCAAGGCTGAGTCTTGAGGGATTTTTTTTTTTAGCGGCTAGATTGGTAAATCTCTTAACTCTTCATATTCCCCAGAAAGGATTAAAGCAATCCCAGCTCTCAGCAGGCTCCCTCCCTCCCATCCCTATTGAAGATTTAATTAATGTGCACATTATTTTGGGCTGCCCATTCCAACACTGCTGGACGTAGGTAGAGGTAAGAGTTGGAACCAGGAGAGTGGGACTGAAGGCCCTGCTCCCCACCTTTGGGAGAGTTAAAACTGGCACTTCCCATTGTTAAGTGGCAGTGAATCAAAGACTCCTGTGCTGACTGCTAAAGACTCTCTTTTATATAGAAGTCCCTGCTGGGCCTTTACATATTGAAATGAACATGTAAAGTCGCCGGTGTCAGTTTTGCTCTTCATTTGCTTGATGTATTTCATCTACATTTGGAGGTATTAAGAATCACTGTTTGATCTATTGTATTTATTGTCATACATTTATACTTTGGTTTTCCTGCAAACCTGTAGAAAATATGCTGCTTAAAGATATTAAAGGGCCATTAGCAACCTGCATTGTGAAGGCATTTAGTTCTAAGACACCTCTTAAAGTTTAATAAGACAAAAGATTTACTTTTTCTTAAATCTCTAGATTAGGGTGACCAGCTTGTCCTGGTTTGGCAGGTACTTTCCTGGTTTTAAAGCTGAAAGTCCCACATTCCTTGTACTTTTCCAGGCCTGGATAAATGAGGTTAGTTACCCTATCCCTACTTATGTTGTCGAGAGACCTTATCAGGATTTCTCGAAACCAGAGCATACAACTGATCTGAGTCCAGCTTTACAAATTAAAGGATAATAAATCTCCACCATGGCAAAGAAACTAAAGTCAATAAGTAGTAAAAGTATACTAAGGAATTGCCGTGTGTAGAGTTCTTTGAAGTACTACTCTTTGGAATCATTCTGGGATTCAGACATTTGTGCCTTGATGCTTTTTGGTCCAAGGAATGCAGGGTCAAGTTATCAGAAGCATTTGAAGTTGTTTAGAGAATTGTGAAGAATTTCACTAGGCTAAACAAATCATACATCTCAGGATTGATTGCAAAGGGGCTTAGGATGATAGTATCTGCATCAAAGATAGCAGTGATGCCTTTGATAGAATGAACCGCTGCTACTAAACCATCTTAAATAAGAACCAGCTTTTCTCTCCAAACCAATTGGATTGATCTGTGCATTGAAAAATGTTCCTGTCCCTTTTGCTGCATTACAGACAAGAGTGCTGACACGAAGTGCCAGAAGCCATGCTTGCTGGGATTGAGAATATCGTATTTACGGTGTGAGTGCAAGATGGTGTGACCACTCCGCTATTGCACGTGCTAATGCCTTGAACATTACTAAAGGACCCTCTGAACTTGTCAGTCTGCTTTTCCAATCCTTTTTTTGGTTATTGTGTTCGGTGTACTTTTATGTGATGGTCAGTGGGGTGTGGCCACAAAGCAGAGGCTCATGAAAAATAAGTTCATTATCCCCAGAGGGTCTGGAAAAGGAGGCATCTTTACTGGGATTTCCATGGGAAAGGCAGAGCAGAGTAAACGGGTTAGAATTGGCTAGTTTGAATAATTCCTGTAAGCTTTGGGCTATAGGAGTGGTCTTTGGTTGCCTAGTATGTGGCCCTGGGATGATTAAGGCAGAGGAATATTTCTTCCTGGTAGAGGAGGTGTGGCTCTGGACTGGGTAGTTTGCATATTCAAAGGCATTCTCCATGAGCCCTCTGCTATTTCTAAGAACTGGCTAACCCAAAAGGGGCAGTCTCTCCTCAGCTAGATTTTTAAGATGTTAAAACATAACAGTTTGGGCGTGGTGGCTCATGCCTGTAATCCCAGCACTTTGGGAGGGCAAAGCGGACGGATCCCATGAGGTCAGGAGTTCCAGACCAGACTGGCCAGCACTGTGAAACCCCATATGTACTAAAAATACAAAAATTAACTGGGCATGGTGGCAAGTACCTGTAATCCCAGCTACTTGGGAGACTGAGGCAGGAAAATCGCTTGAACTCAGGAGGCAGAAGTTGCAGTGAGCTGAGATTGTGCCACTGCACCCCAGCCTGGGTGGTAAATCAAGACTGTGTCTCAAATAAATCTGTAACTCAATAAATAAATCATCATAACAAATAGAAGAAAACTACAAAAATACAGTTTGACACTTCATTGATTCCCAGAGAGTGAAGGCAGCGTGGCAAAGCAGAAAGAGCAAGGTCTGAAGTCAAATAGTATGGGTTTAATTCGTGGCTTTGCCCAATATGAACTGTAAAGTGTAGGCAAGTCTGTTGACTTCTTTGAGTCTCAGTTTATCATCTACAAAATAGGCTTAGTTCTTTTCATGATTGCTGTGAGGACTAGATAGGATGATATATGTGAAAGTTCTTAGTAGGTACAGAAATTATACTAAAAAAGACAAAAACAAATCCACATGCTATGATGCAGTGTGGACTATCTTCAGTCACCTACATGTCAAAGGTGGTCTTAAAATGCTGCTGGTTTGGTAAATGTTGGAGTAAACTAGGAGTCAGAGAGTATGGGATTCACCCTTACCTGCTCTCAGGCTTTGGTTTACAATGAGCTGAAGTGTGGGGATTACGTTAAATGATTCCTGGAATTCCTTACATTTCTAAAATTCTATGACTTTGTAAAGTCTGAAAAATGTGAATCTGAGGTGCATGTACTGTAGAGCAACTATTGGACCATTTACTACATTGTGTATATATATATATATTTTTTTTTTAGATAGAGTCTTGCTCTGTTGCTTAGGCTGGAGTACAGTGGCGCAATTTCGGCTCACTGCAACCTCCGCCTCCTGGCTTCAAGCCAATCTCCTGCCTCAGCCTCCTGAGTAACTGGGATTACAGGCACATACCTCCATGCCTGGCTAATTTTTGTATTTTTATTAGAGACGGGGTTTCACCATGTTGGTCAGGCTGGTCTTGAACTCCTGACCTCAAGCAATCCACCCACCTCGGCCTCCCAAAGTGCTGGGATTACAAGCGTGAGTCACTGCGACTAGCCCTATCACATTATATTTTTAAAAAGCCATCATCCCATACCTTTGAACCCAGCCCCAGAAAGAGCGGTCCCTTGCATACCATTCAACATGACCTTGGCCATCCTTTCGCCACTCCCCAGCATAGCTGTTTGGGCTAGGGTTGGAAACCTGTCCACGGTAGTCCCTTTGGAGTCTCCTGCTGGACACTCGGGATTAGAATGGAGAGAGTCAAGTTAACAGACAGTAATGCCGGACCTGAACGGTCGCCAGCACTTGTTGGAAGCTGAGAGTACCATCCAATGTAAGCCATGGTGGATGGTGTAATAGGAGAGCAAAGGAAGGCAATCTGGGAATGGGTTGGATGGAGAGGGAGAAAAGGTGGGGTAAAGAGAGAAATGTAAAATGAGGGAAGCAGAGGAAGAGATAACGTGGCAATGAAGAAGGTAACATCTTTGGTCATTTTCTGTTCCAGTCACCCACGGGCCTACTGTTCTTTCTACAGTTGAGTTCTGTGACATTTCCTTCTGTTCTCTTTCACCTAAGTAGATTTTAGTGGCTTTTCTAGTCTTAATCTCCAACCATGCCCTAAGACATATGGTAACACAGACTGAGGATTCTCTGATGGCAGGGCTTTTGTCTCATTCCTTTTTGCAACAAGCACAAAGTAGATGCTCAATGAATTTATACTGAAATGACATGAAAATCATATGTTTGCATATGCAGTGTCACTGACAGCATTTATATGAAAAAGGTTAATTAAAATAGATAATTATGATGTTTCAACAGGAATTTCCCTGGATCTTCTCATTTGGTCTACAAGTATTTTTTCTTTTCTTTTTTTTTTTTTTAGAGATAGGGTCCTGCTCTGTCATATGGACTGGAATGCAGTGGTGTGATCATAGCTCACTGCTGCCTTAACCTTCTGGGCTCAAGTGATCCTCCCACTTCAGCGTCTCCAGTAGCTGGAACTACAGGCATGTGCCACTATGCCCAGCTAATTTTTCAAAATTTTTCTTTTTAGAGATAGGAGTCTCTCTATGTTGCCCAGGCTGGTCTTGAACTCCTGGCCTCAAAGGATTCTCCCACCTCAGCCTCCCAAAGTGCTGTGTTTATGAGTGTGAGCCACCACATCCAGCTCACAGGCGTTTTTGAGTCCTATCTTCACTGTGTTTTTGGGACCCACACAGGATCTAGCTCACTGTAGGCTTTATTTTAAAATGTCTGTTGAATGGAATGGCCCAGGATTGCTTTACATATTGTAGAGATATAAAAAGAAACATAATTTATGGTTGCACCACATAAGCAGCATCCAGTATAGTTGGGAAGATACATGAAAAAAAAAATCAAATGTAGTGATTTGCAGTGGATTTCAAGTAGCTGGAAGAATGGAGATTCAGTGAAGTCTTGTGTATTTAGAGAAGTTTTGTGGAAAGTGAGGAAGTTGAGTTACGTCTTGAATGCTGGATGGGATTTGGCATGGTAGAGATAGGAAGAAGACAAAATGCTTAGCAAAAGTGTGGGGGAGGCTGGGCACAGTGGCTCACACCTATCATCCCAACACTTTGGGAGGCTGAGATGGGTGGATCACCTGAGGTCAGGAGTTCAAGACCAGCCCGACCAACATGGAGAAACCCCGTCTCTGCTAAAAAATATAAAACACTAGCTGGGCGCAGTGGCCCATGCCTGCGATCCTAGCTACTAGGGAGGCTGAGGCAGGAGAATCACTTGAACTGGGGAGGCGGAGGTTGTGGTGAGCCAAGATCACGCCATTGCACTCCAGCCTGGGCAACAAGAGTGAAACTCCATCTGAAAAAAAAAAAAGCCTGGGGGACAGTAATGAGAGTTTTGTTGTAAACACAACTTACAAGTTAATGATTCACATGGAGAAACCTGAGAAATGGGGTCCAAGTACGGGCAGTGGAGTGCCACGGCTAAGAAAGAGTGCTGACTATGGAGATAGAGACTTTCTAGATTTAAATCCCAGCTCCTCTCCCCTCCCCATTGGCTTTGTGATGTTGAGCAATTTACTTAACCTTTCTGTGCCTCAGATTCCTCATCTGTAAAGTTTGGGGTAATACTAGTACCCACTTCATAGAGATGTTGTACAATTGGAGTGGACGCTGTTTGTAAAGTTCTTAGATTAGAGTCTGCCACTTAGTAAGCATTTAATCAATGTTAATTGTTATTATTTGTTTTTGTAATGGAACTCTGATGCTATGACCCAGTCAAAAGAACTATCTGGTTAATTTTGAATTGGGTATAGAATAGCAGATCTCTTGGTCATTAAGTAAGCTGGTTACTGTCTGAATTGCTGCCGGAGTGCTGGTAGGAACTGGTTTGTGGTCAGAAGAACATGAAGTGTGTAGAATTCAGTGGAAGGCTTTGAGAGCCAGGAAAAGGAATTTGGACTTGGATGACGGGCAGGGCACAGTCATATTTTCTGAGCAGGGGAGTAATGTGATGAAGGTGAGAGGAGAAGAGCCGGGGCAATGGGCAGTCCAGTGAGCACCAGTGAGGGAGTGAGGGGGCTAGTGTAACAATTCACGGGTAAGGTGATGAAGGCCAAGGACAGGACCGGGGCTGTGAGAGGGAAATGCGGTAGGAAATTGGAGAGACTTCAAAGGGAAGGTGTCTACTTCTTACCTCCTCTAATGCTGCCACCCTGGTCCAGGTGACTGTCACTTCTTGTGTGGATTACTGCAACGGTCCCATAACCTCTCTGCGTCTAGCCTTGCCCCCGAGGTCTAATCTCTTTGCAGGTACTCCTTTGCAGTCTGGCAGATCTCCTCCTGCACTCCGAGGGCAAGCTGAATGCCTTGTTGGGACCTACGAGGCCTGCGTGTGAATCCTGCTTCCTCTGGCTTCATCTCCTACTAGGTATCCGCCCCACTCCATGAGCTGCTATCCCTGACTTCCTCCAACACATCAGGACTTCCTCAGGAAACTTGCCTATGCCTGTTCTTCCTAAATATCTGCCTAGGCTGAGTGTGGTGGCTTATGCCTGTAATCCCAGCATTTTGGGAGGCCGAGGTAGATGGATCATGAGGTCAGGAGATTGAGACTATCCTGGCCAACATGGTGAAACCCTGTCTCTACTAAAATACAAAATATATATATATATATCTCCAAGTGTGGTGGCACGCACCGGTAATCATAGCTACTCCGGAGGCTGAAGCAGGGGAATTGCTTGAACTCAGGAGGTGGAGGTTGCAGTGAGCCAAGATCTTGTGCCACTGCACTCTAGCCCGGCGACAGAGCAAGACTCCGTCTCAAAAAAGGAATACAAAAATTAAACAAGTGCGGTGGTGCATGCCGATAGTCCCAGTTACTCAGGAGGCTGAGGCACGAGAACTGTTTGAACCCGGGAGGCAGAGGTTGCAATGAGCTGAGATTGTGCCACAGCACTCCAGCCTGGGTGATGGAGTAAGACTCTGTCTCAAAATAAATAAATGAATATCTGCCTAGATAATTCCTTTACCTTTTTTCTCCTTTAAGTGTCTGCTTGAATGTCATCTTATTAGTGACAACTTCCTCAGCCACCCTTTTAAAATACCAGCCCTTCTCTACCTCGCAACTCCCAGACAAGTCTGGCTTTCTCTTCCCGGCCCTTATCACTACCTGACATAGGAGCTCTTTATTTGTTTATTGCCAGATTTCTGCACTGGGGTGTGAGCTCTACGAGGACAGATATTTTTGACGGTCTTGCTTGTGGATGTATCCCCAGGACCTAGAATGGTGCCTGGCATACAGTAGATGCTCAATAAATGTGTTGAATGAATGCATGAATAGGAAGCAGTCCGATTTGTTGTGTTAGGCACTATGCCCAGTGACCCTTCAGAAGCTGCCTCATTTATGCTTCCAGTGACGCTGTTCAAGGAGTGTATTGTTCTCATTGTTTTACAAATGACAGCGCTGAGGCAGACACCGGAAGTGAACAGGGGCACAGAGCTGGTAAGTGATGCAGTCAGGGGTTGTGTCCAGTTCCTATGACCTTGGTGTCGCCATTCTGCGTGGCTGAGATGGGGAGGGAGGAGCCAACAGGATGCCAGCCAGGGCTTCCAGGCTCTGGAAGATGGAAGAGCGTCAGAAGCACTGACAGAAATGCAAAGGCTGGGAAGAAGGCCAGAGCTTCAGAAAAAGAAGTAGCTGAGGGAGGAAATGTTGGATCAAGTAAATGTTCAGGGGAAAAATCTTGCTCTTAAGAAGAATGACTAAATAATATATTGTCCAAGACCCTTGTGAGAGTGAAAGTGGGCACTATTTTTTTTTTTTTTGAGACAAGGTCTTGCTTTGTTGCCCATGCTGGAGTGCAGTGGCACAATCTTGGCTCACTGCAACCTCCGTTTCCCAGGTTCAAGCAATCCTTTCGCCTCAGCCTCCCGAGTACATGGGATCACAGGCATGTGCCATCACGCTCAGCTATTTTTTGTATTTTTAGTAGAGACTGGGTTTCACCATGTTGGCCAGGCTGGTCTCAAACTCCTGACCTCATGTGATCTTCCCACCTCGGCCTCCCGAAGGGCTGGGATTGCAGCTGTGAGCCACGGTGCCCACTGCACTATTAATAATAAGCTGCAGCAACAAGCATACATGGAGGCTGTCCCAGCAAAGGGGGACCAGCGGTCCCTTTGGTCTCAGATGATTGGAACGTCTGCGAGATTCATGGCTAGAGATTTGGGTTTCTCCCTTCTGGAGATAACACAGGGAAGCCACAAGGTTGGGGTTCTCATCAGCAGGGAGAAGGAGGAAGAGAACATGAAAACCAGCTTTGAGACCCTCCCAGAGATAAGTGGGAGGAGAAGAAGAAGCCCATGGAAGACAGAACTGGAAGGGAGAATAGGCACACAGGTCAGGAGGAGAGGGGACAGGAAGGAAGGGGAGCGGGGGAGGCCACATTTTTAGCGGAATTTAAAAGTAGGTCAATGGGAAGCTGGTAACAAAAACAAGATTAGAGAATCACTTGTTTTTTGATTTTATAACAAAATCTTCATCTGTTTCAACACAATGCTAAAAGGCATTTAATTAAAGCAGCTCCAAATTCATTGTGACTTGAGAACTTTTTTTCTGCTGCTCCCTTGTAAACCTTGAGACTCTTTCAGGTGGTTCCTTTTCTTCTCTGTTTTCTTCTTTTTTCTTTTCATTTTCTTTCTCTTTTCTTTTCCTTTTTGAGATCAAGTGTTGCTCTGTCACCTAGGCTGGAGTGCAGTGGCACAATCTTGGCTCACTGCAACCTTTGCTTCCTGGGTTCAAGCGATTCTCCTGCCTTAGCCTCCCAAGTAGCTGGGACTACAGGTGTACACCACCATGCCTGCTAATTTTTGTATTTTTAATAGAGATGGGGTTTTGCTACATTGGCCACACTGGTCTAGAACTCCTGGCCTCAAGTAATCTACCCACCTTGGCCTCCCAAAGTGCTTGGATTACAGGTGTAAGCCACCAAGCCTGGCCTGGGGTGCTTTCAAAGGCTGGATCAGGAATCAGATTTTGGTGTTCCAGCCTGAAGTTTAAAAAAAAAATTTTGTTTTTTAATTTTAAGACATATTCATTCCTGTAATCCCAGCATTTTGGGAGACCAAGGCAGGCAGATCACGAGGTCAAGAGATCAAGATCATCCTGACCAACATGGTAAAACCCTGTCTCTATTAAAAATACAAAAACATTTAGCTGGATGTGGTGGCACGTGCCTGTAGTCCCAGCTACTCAGGAGGCTGAGTGAGAATTGCTTGAACCTGGGAGGCGGAGGTTGCAGTGAGCTGAGATTACGCCACTGCACTCCAGCCTGGTGACAGAGAGAGACTCCGTCTCAAAAAAAAAAAAATTGTTTCTGGTCACTATTTTTTTAAGTTCTATGATACATATGCTGAACGTGCAGGTTTGTTACATAGGTATACATGTGCCAGGGTGGTTTGCTGCACCTATCAACCCATCATTTAGGTTTTAAGCCCCTCATGCATTAGGTATTCGTCCTAATGCTCTCCCTTCCCCTTGCCCCCCACCCGCTGATAGCCTCAGTGTGTGATGTTCCCCTCCCTGTGTCGGTGCGTTCTCATCGTTCAACTCTCACTTATGAGTGAGAACATGCCGTATTTGGTTTTCTGTTCCTGTGTTAGTTTGCTGAGAGCGATCAGCCTGAAGTTTTTGCCTGTGCCTTCGCAGGCCCAAAGCACTACGAGGTCCTGCATTCAGAGTGTCACTGACACATGGGTAGAAGATACAGAAGCAAGGGGGATACTTCTGTGATTTCTTTGGGGTCAGAAAGGTTAAAAATTGAGTTTCTGAGCCAGCATAAGTAATAGTGTCTAAAATCTGGCTTTCCATGGTAAAGTAGAAATTTTAACATTTCATGAACAATTCAAGCAGGTATTTTCCTACCTTGGCTTCTTCCTTTATTGGAGAGACGGAGATGGGGAGGGGGAAGCAAGCAAGTCAACAAAACCCTAGTTCAAAACATAATTGAAATGATAGCATTAGCAACAATGCTGGTGTCTAGCAGTAACGTGGTTGGTCTGTCTTGTAACTGGGAGGAGGAGAGAGCTGGGTTGCTGAGCACAACATTTTTGTCTATCCAGACATGGTGAGTCCATTTGGCTCTAGCCAGAAGGTGCCTTTTCCAGGTAGCGATGATGCACGCTTCGTGCATGGCTTTGTGTTCTCAGTTTATTAGACACTAAAGTCTCAGGACGGAGGCCCTGGAAACAGAATCACTCTCTCGCATTCTCTGAATGCGAGTATGAGTAATTGTGCTGGGTAGCAGCATCCGGCAGAGGACAAGCAGCAGGCCTTCCCCGCAGTTTCTCTTTATCACAGCAGAAGTGTCACTGGCAGAAATCACTGTGGCATACAACCCCTGGGCACCAAAAGGAATAAAATCTCACAGGAATTCAAAGGGAACAAAGTCATCAACACTGAGTCAAAGCCTGCTGGCGGACATCACAGAAATCCAATGGCTAGAGAGGGCCCCTGAGAGAAGGAAATGCATGACTCTAGGCTACCCCGCACAGATGGTAACATCAGATCCTAAATACTGGTTTTCATGGAAGCAGTCTGTCTGTAGCTGCTGTTCATGCCACACGGGATGAGTGTGTGTCAAGGCTGACCTTGAACAGAATGAGGAAGCAGGACTTTGTTTTGGCACGCTATGCCCCTCTGCCCTTCTCAGCTCCACCCTAAAGACTGAGCCTTCTTCAAGAGTCTCATGCAAGGTTTTGTATTCAAAATAAGACTTTATTGGAGGCATATGGTACCTCCGACTATGCTCAATTCGCTCCTCCTTTCTCCTTTGATCACCTCCCTCTCTCCCTCCTCTTCTCCTCTTGTCCCATGTTTTATTTCTGTGTCTTTTCTTTTCCCTTTTCCCTTCTTTTTGACCATTCTTCTTTACTTTTCCAGAAATATGAAATGGGGAGAGAGAAAGGTCGGGAGAGGGTCGGTAGGGTGGGGCTAGGGGAGACAGAGAGAGGAGTCAGGGAGGGAGGGTTATCTGCTATCTGCAGATTTTAAATCTGTAGTGTTTGTTGGAGTTCCTTTGTATTGTCGGTGTTTACTTTCATCTCATAGGGTTGTTAGGAGGATTAAATGTGGAGTGTTTAGCTCAATGCCTGGCATGCAGTAAGGACTCAATAAACACTAGTTATTAGTACTGAAAAGTTTACCTTTGGAATAAACATCTTCAGATCTAGGGCATTCTATTTGGAGAGTGGGGGATTTCTTCTCTCTTCTTAAAAAGTACCTTTTTCTGAAGTTCTTGTTTTATTTTTATCTATTATTATTATTATTTTTAGAATCAGGGTCTAACTCTGTTGCCTAGGCTAGAATGGGTGGCATGATCAAAGCTCACCACACCCTCAAACTCCTGGGCTCAAGCAGCCCTCCTGTCTCAGCCTCTCTAGTAGCTGGGACTGTGGATGCATGCCACTGTGCCTGGCTAATAAAAACAATTTTTTAGCTGGGTGTGGTGGCTCACACCTATAATCCAACACTTTGGGAGGCTGCAGCTGGCAGATCACGAGGTCAGGGGTTTGAGATCAGCCTGACTAACATGGTGAAACCCTGTCTCTACTTAAAAATATAAAAGTTAGCCAGGCGTGATGGTGTACACCTGTAATCCCGGCTACTCGGGAGGCTGAGGCAGGAGAATTGCTTGAACCTGGGAGGCGGAGGTTGTGGTGAGCCAAGAGCATGCCATTGCACTCCAGCCTGGGCTACAGAGTGAGACTCCGCCTCAAAAAAATTTTTTTTTTTTTAATAGAAATGGTGTCTTCCTATGTTGGCCAAGCTGGTCTTGAATTTCTGACCTCAAGCAGTCCTCCAGCCTCGGCCTCCCAAAGTGCTGGGATTACAGGTGTAAGCCACACCACCTGGCCCCTTTTTCTGAAATTCTTTCAGGATAATTACATGTATACATGCACATAGTCATATGCACATGAATGTACACACACACACACACACACACACACACCCCATTTTCTTTCTCTGTTTTACAGAGGGGGCTAAATGCAGAAAATAAAGCCAAGGTTTCAACTTTGGTCTAGTAAAGTAGCTTTCAAAAAATTTTAACCTCCACAACTGCCACCTATACATACCTCTGTATAAAACAACACACAGGGCCAGGCGCGGTGGCTCATGCCTGTAATCCCAGCACTTTGGGAGGCTGAGGCGGGCGGATCACGAGGTCAAGAGATCATCAAGACCATTCTGGCCAATATAGTGAAATCCTGTCTCTACTAAAATACAAAAAAATTAGCTGGGTGTGGCGACGCACACCTGTAGTCCCAGCTACTCCGGAGGCTGAGGCAGAAGAATTGCTTGAAGCCGGGAGGCAGAGGTTGCAGTGAGCCAACGTCACATCACTGCACTCCAGTCTGGGCGACAGAGTGAGACTCCATATAAAAAAAAAAAAAAGCTGATTGTCACATACTAAATTAATTGCATGATCCAGAATGAGTTTGTCATCTGCAGTTAGAAAAGTCACGATCTAGTACTTCCGTAGGACTTTACTGGATGTCACCAACAATATCCTAACCCTGGGCCTACAGTTCCACCTTGACCCTCCTCCAGATTTGTCATATTCACAATTTTTTCAGTTTTTCCTTTTTTTGTCTTCTAAGTTAAGAAATGGCAAATTAGAAATGCCTCATCTCTCTTTTCTTCCCTTTCCAAACCTCCTTTTTTCTTTCAGTCCCAGGCTTCCTCCACTCCCTATCAAGAAATGATCATTTTAATGGCCACTTCCTGAATAATAGTAAAATGACTATGCTAACAGCAGTCATAATAACAATGGCAGCTAACAATCATTTCACACCTGCTTTGTGCCAAGCACCTATCCAAAGTGCTTTATAAATTTTAACTCGCTTAGTACCCATAACCACTCTAACCACTCTCTGTAGTAGACTGTACTATAATTTCTTGGGGGGACGAATTGCCTGTTCTTTGTTTCCAACATCTAGCCAGAATCCAGAAGACTCACATATTACGGAATCTGGGCTAAATACTTAAAGTAGAAATGAGACTAATATTACGGAACAAGCAATTGCTTTAATAAATCCTGTTGGCAAACAATAGCTAAAGAGAGTGACCACAAACCTCGAATCAGCAAACCTGAGGTTTTTTTTCAAACCTAATTGCTGTAGTTAGGCTGAAATTACTTGTGATGTACTGCAAACTTTTGTTGTAAAACATAACATAAAAATTTAGTCACATGTGAACATTCACCCAGAGAAAATTTCTGCAACATTTGTTGTTTTATCCTGATCTCAATGCAGGATAAAACAACAAGGGGCCAGGGGACCCCGCCTACCCATCACCGTTTGTCACCAGCATCACCACCACCACCCACAGAAAGAACAGCCCGGTGTCTGAAATAATGGGTAAAGAATTGCTTGTAAACTAAAAAAAAGAGAAAACTCAAATCTGTACCTGTTTAGTTAATGCAGTTTTAAATATTTGACAACCTTCATTTTTCTCTCATTATAAAAGTAATATGATGTTCACTGTTAAAACTCTGAAACATGCAGTGAAAAGGAAAAATGAAAATATAAGTGACCCCAAGTATCACCACCCACAGACAGCAGCTATTCACATTTCGGTGTAGTGTGAGTGTGTTTAGGCCTTCAGACGTGTTTCATTTGGCTTACCCAGTGTTTCAAAATGTTTTTCATTATAAAAACCTGGCTTTCCAGTATCTCTTGAAAACAGACCAAGATCTGACAACACTGGGCACACATTTTTGCACCACAACAGCGGCTGAGAGCTGAGTCACCGCTGCCCCTCTTGGGCAGGGTAGGGCATATGTATTTCCTCCACCCCAGTCCCCATCATTCCCATTTTTCTTATGCTTGGTCAGCTTCATTTACTTGATATTCTCATATTCTGGTGGGCATTTGAGTTTTCTCTCTTTTAGTTTACAGGCAATTCCTTACCCAACTTGTCAGGGATCAGGCTGTTCTTTTTGTGGGTGGTGGCGGTGGTGGTAGTGGTGACAAAGGGTGGTGGATAGGTGGGGTCCCCTGGTCCCTTGTTGCAGAGGGTGGGGGAGCAGAAGTCTTTCATTTGTGGATTCTGCTCATATCTAACATTTTTAAAAAAGCTCTATATCTAGAGGATTAATTTCTTTTCCTTTTTCTTTCTTTCTTTCTTTCTTTTTTTTTTTTCGAGACAGGCTGGAAGGCAGTGGTGTGAATCTCGGCTCACTGCAGCCTCCTCCCAGGCTTAAGAGATCCTCCCACTTCAGCCTGAGAGTGGGTGGGACCACAGACATGCGCCATCACAACCACCTGGCAAATTTTTGCATTTTATTGTAAAGATGCGGTTTCACTTAGTTGCCTGTGCTGGTCTCAAACTTCTGGACTGGAGCAGTCCTCCCACCTTGGCCTCCCAAGGCGTGATCCACTGCACCCAGCCCATCCACTAAATCTTTAAATGAAAAGCTGCCCCTGGCCTCTGTTCCATACCTGGAATTTTTTCTAGGCCACTGGCTTTAACTTTTTAAAAAAATCATCATTCACAGTGAGAAGTAAGTTTTACAAAATTGACTCAACATATATATGTTTACAACAGAAAAAAAATATTTCACGGAACAATCACTTGCCCTTTCTCTATGTGATACAGTCTGGTAAGTTCATTCTCTTCTAATATAATTTAAAAATACATGGGTCATGACCCATTAAATCGATGTAATAACTCTCCTACAGGTCATTACTCTTGGTTCAAAATGCATCATTCTGCGACAATTTCTGGTTTACAACTTGACTTCTTAGGATTTCAGCTTTTCTCTTTCCCCCATCCATTTAAGTCCAGTGTGCCATTCTTCAACAATTCCTTTAAGCCAATGACTTGTTTTGGATTTGCTTAACTGGATTTGACCATCCCCACCCTCTACAGCATGACTTCTAGACTGCAGCTCAGTCATGGGCACCGATCAGTCCCTATTGTGCCCCATCCATCTTGTGTGGTGTTTGTCTTGGATTGGCATTATCTCTCTCTATGCATTGTTCCTACTTGACAGGAATGGGAAATACGTTAGAGGATGAAAGTTCTTATCATGCCAAGTAGAGCATTGCGTACCATCAGAGAAAGGCTGTGCCTAGGGTACTCTCATCCCAGATATTCACATGTCGACTCCCTCATTTCCTTCAGCTTCTGTTCTACTGTCCCCTCCCCAGAGAGGCCTTTCCTGACTGTGGCATCTCAACTAGAGCCCTGGTCCCATCTGTCTCCTTGCTTTGCTTTAGCTTTTCTTTTTAGCTCTCATGGAGGGTCTGGCTATACCTTGTTTGGAGTCATAGAATGTAAAAGCAGGGAGAGATTTAGAGACCAGATATGGTTCAAGCCTCTAATTTTATAGAGAGAAAATGCAAGTCCAGAGAGATAAGTAGAGTCTCTGGCAGCCTAGATTATTCGTGGCAAAGCTGAACTAGAAACCAGATCCCTGGGTACTTGTCAGTTTCTCACCAGTTTATGATGAGGTTTTTTTTTTTTTTGTAACTTTATTTTATAATAAGCTCTAGGATGCATGATATTAGACTGTTTTACACTCATTAGACTCAGCAGTAAACAGTGGTATGAAAATGTTCTGCTCATTTTATTCTGAAACACACACACACATGTGCGCGCGCGCACACACACACACACACACACACAGTGAAGCATAATGAGGTGTTGTTTATACCTCAACCTAATGACATTAAAAAAACTAATATATTCCATTTAAAGGTGTTTAAAATTATTATTTGAAAATAAGAAGCAGCCTTAAAGTAGAAATATTACTAGGCAACCCTAATAATTAGACATAACATAAGCCCAAGGTTTCAGGGTGAAAGATGGAGGGATGTGGGGAAAGTCTCCTTTAATCTAGGAGAACAGCGGTGACGGTCTGTACAATATAGTGCAAACCTGTTAGATTCATTTTGGGACCCTCCACAGTTGAATTTCTTGTAGCAAATATTTATTGAAAGCTTCTTATATATGAGTTACTGGGCTAAGAGCTTTTAGAATACAAAGACAACCAGATGCAGTTCCTGACTGTAAGTAGCTGGGAACTAGTTAGGGAGCTATGGCAGGTCCACACATACCTCTAAAAGGTATCAAGTGAAAAGTGGTGTCAGATCCCCGGAAACGCACTGCAGGTAGGGCAAGGCTACACTGCGCCGGGGGAGTTGGGGAAAGCTCTTGAGGATGGATACGATTTTGACAGTCGGAGACAGTGAAAAGGTTATGCACCCAGAAAGTATGGGGTAAAGAGAAGCCTAAAGATGAGAAATGTTAATATAGAATCTTTTCATTTCAGGTCCTAACTCTACATTGGGACCAGTAGTTTCCTGTGTGGAAGCTCCTCTCTTCAGCTCTCTAACCACCAAGGACTTACATAAAAAGATTGAGTGGATGTGTTAAAAGGGTGAGGTTGTTGATAAATTTATTCTCTCTTTTCTTAGTTTTGTTTTTCTTTGTAAGTAGGATTATATTATAGAAAAAATATATATTCTTTAAGATGGAGTCTTGCCCTTTCGCCAGGCTGGAGTGCAGTAGCATGACCTCGGCTCACTGCAACCTCCGTCTCCCGGATTCAAGTGATTCCCGGGTCTCAGCCTCCTGAGTAGCTGGGACTACAAGCGCGCGCCACCACACCCGGCTAATTTTTTGTAATTTAGTAGAGACGGGGTTTCACCATGGCCAGGATGGTCTTGATCTCCTGATCTCATGATCAGTCCTCCTCGGCCTCCCAAAGTGCTGGGATTACAGGCGTGAGCCACCGCGCCTGGCTGAAAAGAATTATTTTTAAAAAAGATACTGTGTGTACCTCTCACAGCCAACTTAAATCCTTGCTCCTCATCATAAATTCCTGACTATCTGATAACATTAAATTTGAACTAGAAGTGTTAATGTGAACTCCTGATTTAAAAGGGTGTGTGTGTATGGCTGTGTGTGTATGGGTGTGTGTGTGTGCATGTGCGCACTCGGGCACGTGCATAGACTCTGTTCACTAAGAGCCTAGAAGCAATAACGGCTCAGCGGCAAAGAGAACACCTGCTGGTTTCTAAACAGCATTTTCTTTTTTTAAAAGACAAGGTCTCACTTCATCGCTCAGGCTGGAGTGCAGTGGCTTGGTCACTGCAGCCTTGACTTCCTGGGCTCAGATGATCCTCCTACCTCAGCCTCCGAAGTAGCTGGGACTACAGGTAGACACCACCACCCCTAGCTAATATTTTTGTATTTTTTGGAGAGACGGGGTTTCACCATGTTGTTCAGGCTGGTCTCAAACTCCTGGGCTTAGGAGATCCTCTCACTTTGGCCCCTGAAAGTGCTTGGATAATACGTGTGAGCCACCATGCCCAGCCTCTAAATATCATTTTCTACTAAAATTAGCCAAGATTCTTTGGAGGTCTGGGGCAGGGAAATATAACTTAACCCAGGTAAGCCTAGGCATACTATAGTTCCAGAAGGAAGTTCCTCCAAGACTAACAGGGCCCGATCAACGAGTTAGCTTGAAGGCGCTCTCACCGACTAAATTTGGGACAATTCGGGCTTTAAGAAGAAAAAGTGAAGAGAGAGAGAGAAAGAAGAAAAAGGAGGAGGAGGAAGAAGAGGAGAAAAAGGAGGAGGAAGAGAAGAAAAGCAGCAGTTTAACACTCCTTTGACTCTCACTTTGACAACTTTGGTATAGAAAGGAAAAGAAGTAAACTTGAACTCCCTCTTTTTTCAGAGGAACTGTAGGTTTTCCCCGTTTGAGGAAAGATTTCCTCCCCAAACAGTGCTAGGTAATAAATATTTTCATTTGAATCTTATGAAATGGTTTAAATTCAACTATTTTTAATGTATACAATTTCACAAGATTTTCATCCCATATCCAAATATGGGATGGAAAAGAAATTAGAAAAATCAACATTTTGCAACTCCCAATGAAATGACTCATTCAGGCAAGAATCATTCATGGATACTGAAACAATGATGCGAAAAGTTATTAGGGCGAAAGCACGAAACCCCCTGGTGCCAAGTGTCTCCCGCTGGATCACTTGCTGATTGCAAAGTGAAAACACACCTTTACATCTCAGTGGGGAGATGTGGCTAGCTTTGCTTTCGCGGAGGGGTCAAATCAAGCTTAGTTAATGGGTGAGACAGCCTAACATTTCGTTTCCCCTGATGTGATGCAATTTGAAGTTCACACAGCATGACCTATAAAGCATTCTAGCCAAAAACGTCAAAGCTCTGTGCTCATCATTCTCCATTTGCCCTTATAAATCCGTTCGGCACCTTTCACCATCCTGCCCTGCACCACTGGAGACTCCTCTCTGCAGACTCTATTGCCCAGGCTCCTTTGCTTTTTGGCTTTGATTAGATTTGGTCAATGCAGGGGTTGCAGCAGCCATTTTGAAGGTAGAGGAGAGAGATGTGGTTGTTCCCCACCACCCCACTCCCTGCCCGGGTGCAGTTTTGGCGGTGCCTGTGTTGCTGCAATATCCATGGCTCCTGGTAGGGACCCCTCTCCCAAAGCTCCAGCTCCTGCAATGCTTCAGTAACTGCACTCAGCTCAGGCTGCTGCAGACCTAGGGGCAGCAGTCCCAGCGTGCCTCACCATCCCTCGTTCCCTATGCCTGCTCACACATCTGTCAATAGTCCCTTCTTTTCGCATCTTCAGTTAGACCCTTTGATTATGCTATCTGCTTCCAGTCAGGACAATGATTGATTCTATCTGAATCTAATCCGTCCTTTATTTGAACAGGACATCAAGTCTAGAAAAACAAGTTAACACCTTGAGATAATCAGACAAATCCAGAATTTGGGACCATTTACTAGTCTGTTAGTTTCAAAGATCAATGTTATTTAAAAAACAAAGTAGAAGAACTCTACCAGATTAAACTAAAGAGATGTAACTATCAAATGCAATATATAAATCTGGTTTGCAAAATCATATCATATTATACTATATCCTATACTATATTTTTGTAACAACTAGGAAAATTTTAATATTGACTAGATTTTTGATGATATTAAAGAAATATTACCTTAGATATGATAAAGGTATTATGGATTTTAAGCAAATGTCCTTTTTAAAGACTTGCATACTGAAGTATTTTCTTTTCTTTTTTGAGATGGAGTCTTGCTCTGTCACCCAGGTTGGAGTGCAGTGGTAAGATCCCAGCTCACTGCAACCTCTGCCTCCTGGGTTCAAGCTATTCTCCTGCCTCAGCCTCCCGAGAAGCTAAAATTGCAGGCATCAGCCACCACTCCTGGCTAATTTTTGTATTTTTTTAAGTAGAGGCGGGGTTTTGTCATGTTGGCCAGACTGGTCTCAAACGCCTGGCCTCAGGTGATCCAACTGCCTCGGCCTCCCAAACTGCTGGGATTACAGGTGTGAGTCACTGCGCCCAGCCCGTACTAAAACATTAAGGCTGCCCACCTTAACCTTTTACAATGACTGCAACTGCCTTAAAATGGGTAGCAAAAATTTAGATAGGTTATATGGCAGAATATGAACAGGTGTTAAATCCAACTGATGGGGACATGGTGTTCATTGTACCATCCGTTCAACTTTTCTGTTTGAACATTTTTATAATAGAATAAAACAGTGGAAAACATTAATTAAAAAACCAAAATTGCTAACCTACGCAGGAACGATTTATCTTTTTCCCAAATGGCTATAATTTTTTTTTTTTTTTTTTTTTTTTACTTATACTGTTCATTTGCTTAGTTCTTGGAAGTGAAGGATTGGGCTTTGTAGTTATTTTTTACTCTATAGAGGCTTGTGCAAAAGTGTTACTATTATTATTATTTTTAGAGACAGGTTCTCACTCTGTCACCCAGGCTGGAGTGCAGGGGTACAATTATAGCTCATTGCAGCCTGGAACTCCTTGGCTCAAGTGAGTCTTCTGCCTTAGCCCCCTCAAATAGCTGGGACTGCAGCTGTGTGCCACTATGCCTGGCTAATTTTTTTTTTTTTTTTTAGACAGAGTCTTGTTCTGTTGCCCAGGCTGTAGTGCAGTGGGGCTATCTCGGCCCACTGCAACCTCTGCCTCCTGAGTTCAAGTGATTCTCCTGCGTCAGCCTCCCAAGTAGCTGGATTACAGGTGCCCGCCGCCACACTCGGCTAATTTTTGTATTTTTAGTAGAAGTGGGGTTTCACCATGTTCACCAGGCTGGTCTTGAAATTCTAACCTCAAGTGATCCACCCACCTTGGCCTCCCAAAGTGCTGGGATTACAGGTGTGCTAGTTCCTTTTTTTGTAGAGATGGGATCTCACTATGTTGTTCAGGCTGGTCTCAGACTCCTGGGCTCAAGAATATTCTCCCGTCTTGACCTCCCAAAGAGTTGGGATTACAAGTGTGAGCTACTGTGCTTGGCTGTTTTAAAATCGATTTTAAGCCGACCTCATGGTGCGCAAACACAGGCATATGTGGTCAGGTTTCTATTTCTTTTTTCATTAAAGAAAGGAAAAAGGCTCAAAAAGCTGAATGGGAAGCAGAGAAGTGTAATTTAGACATTTTCTTGGAATTATTCAAGAGCAGTTTTGGGGTCCCTTCTTGGGAGCCAGCGAAGACAGATGGCATAGAGTCTGATACTTCACAATCCCCTTGAAAGTTTTGCAACTTCAGACAAGCCGTTGAAGAAGCTGGCTCCCAAAAAAGATTCAGGTGCGTTCCAGCTTTACAGTCTATTCAAGCCAGAGAGAAAATCAGGATTAGATTAAACCTGAATGGAGAAAATTTTGAGTAAACTGCCTAATGTGATCTAGTCTTGTGTTTATTTAACTTAATCAAAATAGCATGTCAACACGTAAAAATGAATGTGACTGGGCATGGTGCCACATGCCTTTAGTGGCAGCTACTCAGGAGGCTGCAACAGGAGGACTGTTTGAGTCCAGCAGTTCAAGTTTAGCCTGTGCAAACTTGAGAGACTCCATCTCTAAAAGCAAACAAACAGAATTAACGTAATTCTCTTCCTGGCTAACATGTAATCCTTTCTGCCCTGTAAACCTACTGAAACTGCCACGGTGGTCCGGGGCAGAGAGAGAAGCTCTGAATCATCTGGCAGAATGTGTGTATGTGCATGAGGCAAATCCTGCTGATTCCTCACACAAACACTACCTCCTACCCTATTTCCAGCTAAGAAAACCCTGATTTTCAGATATCAGGTGCCCATACTTTAGGAAAATTGTTGTCATCCTGTTCATTTGCCAATCTTTGATTAAAACATGGGCATGTGACATAATCAGGACAAGGAAGTTGGGAGGGTGAGAGTGGGGGTGGAGGATTTTCTATGAAACTTTCAGAAAAAGTTTTTCTGCTCTTAAAAAAAAGTGTATTTGAGAAATAGACCCTTTCTGTTTCTAAATGTTATTGTATGAAGATGCGATGCAGCATTAACCTGCTGCTAACACCCTCTCCAAAAAATGAAAAGCCCTCATTTGTAGCATTTGTCTATTTCCATTTCTGTGGTGTAAATTTTCCCATTATGGCCAATTGCAAGCTGGATAACTGACTGGCAAAATTCCTGAATATTTAGCAATTGGCTCTCAGGAGCCTGTGGGAACCATGATCACTGAGAGCTGCAGAGCTCAACTTGTGAAAAGAGTAGGCATTATGGCGGGGATGGCGGAGCAGAAAGATGAAAGCCTCTAGGTCCTTAATGACACTTGAGAGTCATGAAATTAACCAACCCTGGAATCTTCCTATCTCTAGACTTCTTATTACATAAGTTAATAAATGTACTTATTGGAGCTGGTGTGTGTGTGTGGTGGGGAGGAATCTGGGCTTGATGTAGCCAGTGCAGATATCTATGGGTTCCCACCTAGTGGAGGGAGGGGAATACAGCAGGGGCAAATCTGAACGTTGGATAATGGAATGTTCAGTTGGTGGCCAGGAAGAGCGGGGCAACAGAGGATGGGGGATGGGGAGGACCATCCGGGTTGAAACAGGACTCTGGCTTGTTATTGAGAGGAACAGGACGGTGTCTAGCGGCCAGCTGGGCTGTCAGTGCCCTTGCCAAGGAGGCTGAAGTTTAGGGCAATGTTCCAACAAGAGCAGGCGGCTGAGTGACAGTCAGGAAGCCAGGCTGAAGCCCAGACTTGGGAAGGGCAGGACTGCCCGGCCCAATGCTGCAGAGCACAGTGCTGTGGGATGGAAGGAAAGGGATGCATGAGAGAAGAGGAAACGCAGAGAGCGGCAGCAGTGTAATTCCAGAGGTCTAGACTACTCACTTGCCATAGGATGGGGAAAGGGCTTTCAGTGTCCAGCAAGGCAGAGCCAGAATTTGCTCAGATGCTGAGCAGCTGAGGCTGAAGGTTGTGGGGGCTTTCAGTAACTGCCATGGATCAGGATGAGAAATGCGGAAGAAACCAGCATCTTCTCCAAAGCTGCCTTAGCGAATTTTCTTGGTGATGTTATAGAATTGCTGCCTACCTGTCTTCCTAGACCTTCAAAAAGGGGCATCACTTCTCTTTCCTATTGTCATAGTCCCTGGGGTCCTGAAATTCACTGCCAAGACTGATGCTTGGCCTCCTGAAACACACTCCCCCCTTCCTTGTGTGAAGAAATTTCTTTGCCTGCTCGTGGCAGAAGCAATTTCACTCCTGTTGTGAAATGCCCCTTACTTACAGTGTGATTTCTCCTGTTATTCATTTACTCTTTTTCTTTATTTTCTCTTCCCATCCATTTAGTAACCCACCAACAGGTCTATTTTTCTTCATTCAGCCCAGTCCCATTCATTGAATGACTACCTAGGAAGGACTTTTATAGTTGAATTGTATGGAGGAAGTAGATGCAGGAAGAATGAAAGCTGATGTGTCAACAGTATTCTCTGGGGATTTTCAGAGCATTATTTTCCTCTGACTTAGCTAGGAAGCCAAAGGGCAGGAAACTTGGCTTCCTTTGCACTCTGTTACTGCTGGAAGTCATGGTTAGTGATTTTAATGTATTCAGTGGGCTGAATTCTGTGACAATATCATTACCAGGGAATAATTAAGGGTGGGATCAAACAGGAGAGGAAGCCTTCAAAAGTGAAGTTTTCCCCAGTTCAAACTTCAAGAGGCAGCAGGAAGTTTTCCCCAGCCAAACTTCCAGCTGCCTCCTGCCATCTAGGAAAGTTTGGCTTATTTGATGAACATCTCCCAACTTAGTGAGATACTTCCGAGAGTGAATAAAAGGAACGCTTTTCTGTAATGCAAAACCCATCACAAAAAGTCACGAGATAATTATAAAAAGGGGAAATATTTGGAACTCAATAGACAAGGGTTAATTTTCTTTATAAGGAAAGAACTCCTAAAAATCAAAAGAAAAAGACCAAAAACCCAATAAAAAATATGGAAAAAAGTCCATAGAAAATGGAACACAAATGTTGTTTAAACATAAATAGACATCTATTTTTCATGTATTAGATTGGCAATGATAAAAAAATTAACAACACACTGAGTTGGCAAGACTGTGAGGAGACAGGTGCTCTCATATATGACTGGTGGGAAAATAAATTGGTACAACCTTGTGGAGGGTTATTTGGAAATATCCTTCAAAATTGTGAATATCTGTATGCTTTGACTTATTAAAGCCAGTGCCAGGAATTTATCCTATAGGTTTAGTCGCATACATAGAGAATGAGATGTTCACAAGATTGCGCATTGCAGCCTTGTTTGTAATAGTGGAAGATTGAAAACAATCTAGATATCTCAATACATGATTATTTAAATAAATTATGCATATTCATATAATGGAATATGATATAGCCATAAAAAATGAGAGTACTCTTCAACAAATGAGGACACTATCTTTATGTATACACATTGAAAGATCTTCAAGATATTTTAAGTGAAAAAAATTAAGGTGTACAAAATTGGTCAGTAAAAGAGGGGAGAAAATACTCATACTGGACATGCCTGTATTTGTTTCTCTCTATATAAAATGTGTCCAGGAGGATATCCAAGAAATTGATAATATTTTGTACCTTGGTGAGAGGAAACGGGTGCCTGGGGCATAGGGTAGGAGAAAGAGTTTTTCTTTTTTAACTTTTGTTCATTTTGGAAATGTACTGCTAATTCAAATTAGTAAATAAAAACCGTTTAAGAGAAATGTTGGACACATTACATCTGAAACGACCTAAATTCACACAATCTGAGCTATGTCCTTAATTTTCCATTTCAGCCTCTTTTATTACTGTTGTTAATGGCTTTCCATCTTCATCTTTACGTTTTCTCTGTTCCTCCAGGTGCCACCCATTTTCTCTCTGCTTCTGTCCTCGGTTTGCCACTGGATTTCCCCTGCAGTTGTCAATTAACAGCCCGTTTAGCTGGATATTACTACATAGATCTCTGTGTGCCGGACTGGGGTAATCATTTCAATCCTTGCTTCAATACCTCCTCCCTAGAGAGTAGAAAATGAAGTCGTGGTTGGGAGTTAAGCTGGAAGCAGGCTATCCTTGCAGGGCAGCAGGCAACTGCCAGAGTAGTTAGTGATTTATCCCATTTATGTTGCTAATGGTGGATGAGGTCATTTTAAGAGCTGGAATTGGGAAGAAGGAGAAATACATACATGGGGGAGCAATAGGAGTCTACCTTATGGAGCGTGTGGTAGTGAGAATTGAAGTTGAGGTTCAAATCCTTGCTCTGACACTTACTGGTTATGTAAGGAAGTTTTCTTAGCTTAACTTCTCTCCTCTGTAAAACGGGCTCTATAATGGTTAATGTGGCTAAGACTGCTAGGCTGGCAGTTAACCTCAATCCATTTCTGTTTTCTTTTGTGGTAACAGATACATAGTGGGCACATGGCTGCTAACATATTTCCAAGTCTCCCTTGCTGTCAGACATGGCCAAGGAACTAATTCCCTGCCAGTAGAACGTGAACAAAGTGTGTGTCGTATTCAGCTCTGGGACATAGGAGTCCCCCGCGTTCTTTCCTCTTCCTACAAGGTGGAACCCAGAGCAGCCCAACTTTGAACTGTGGAGACAAGGGCAGTCTCATAGGGGTTGCAGAGTAATGATTTGGGAGAAACCTGGTTCTCTAAAAGAATACATGAGGCAGAGCTGCGTGTCCACCTGGAACACTTGCTCACTGTTACATGAGAGAGAAATGAACTTAGATTTTTTTTTTTTAAATATGGAACGCTTCACGAATTTGCGTGTCATCCTTGTGCAGGGGCCATGCTAATCTTTTCTGTATCGTTCCAATTTTAGTATATGTGCTGCCGAAGCGAGCACAGCTATTTTCTCTTCTGTTTTGTATGACAGTCATTTAAAAATCTTCAGCATTCTCCCTAAAAATCCCTTACCACTTTAATATAAGCCTGATTTATAATTAAATCAATTACTGATTTATAAAGAAAAAATTTTATCTCAGAATGTAAATTTTTCCACCCTACAGTTAATTTATCTTAAAAAACTTATGACATTATTTTTCTACCTCAGTCAGAAGACGTGACCCCTCACTTGAATAAGAAATATTTCCAACAGATTTGGCATGTTGTTGACCCTTTCTTAACTATCTTGATTTAGTTAATATTTCTTATTTTGGTCTATTTTCAATCTCTGTCTCTATTATAGATTTTTGGTCTGTTATACACAAATGTGTACACATATTCCTCAATACAAAAAGTTCACATTTTATTTTCTATAAGCCTATCTTCCCCTCTAAACAGCATTTCATGTCATTCTCTTTCTAGGCTTACTATTCTTTTTCGAGTCATCCTTACCTGGTTATATTTCCTGAAATATTTTTTGGGTAATTAGAGTTTTTCCTCCAGTAATCCATTGAAATTGCCATGTCAAAGATTGCTAATGATCAACATTTGCTACAGTTGAATACAAATTAAAATGGAATATTTATTTGTTATATAGACATACCCATTATTCTGATATATGGTTAGTTTTCCTGTAACTTCTCCAAATGTTCTTTCTTAGAGTCCTTGGAAATCCTCTCTGAATTCTTTTTGATAGGTTCCCTATATCAATATTTTGTATCTTCATATAGGGATCCTCTCCACAGTCTTACCAGGATTGTCTTTCCAAAATTCAAATATTGGTATATAATTATCTGGCTTTAAAAATCTCTAATTATTCATGTCCAATCCATTGTGTATAGGAAAAAAATCCTCTTACTTAGATTGACTTCAAGGTCCTTATGATACAGACCTCATCTATTTAAGCTCTTGTTCCATTACTTCTTCATATATTTGTGATACTCTTGTGTGTTCATATGCCCACTGCCTGATTATTTCTTCTCTCAATTATTATCCCATCATCATACAGACACCATAATATAATTATCTTTGTGTGTATAATTATTAACATAGGGTCTAGCATGCCATGAGTATTAATAAATGTTGAATGCATAATAGTTGAGGAAAGGAAGTCTTATATTCATGTCATTCCAGACCCTGTTGCAATTTGATTGCAGTTAGAACACCTGAAATTGACTTAACCCTTCTCTGTAATTCAGGTTTCCTGATGTAGAGATGTAATTCTCTTTTGATAGACATGCAGAATAAACAAGTCCAGGAGGGACTTGAGGTCCAGGTGTCACCTTGTCTCTCATTCATTCCTTTCTACCCATAAAATTTTCCCAAAGATTATCTGCTGCTGCTAGAATAGGGGTGGAAAGTTTAAAAAGGAGAGATTTGTCCAGTATCACCAGTTGAAACTCAAGATGCATCTTTCCATAGATCATTGTTATAGATGATTATTGCTGTAGTACAAATAGTGCTCAGTCACACATTGAGTTAAACTTGTTTCACCGGGAGAAGGGACATTTGGTGTATAAAATGAACTATCATTAATAACATGGAATGCAGCAGTATAAAATAGCTACTACTTCTACCGATGAAATTAGGAAATGTCAGTTCAAAAAAAGTGGCTTGAATTCAAAGCAGTTCTCCGCATCTGGTTCAAAGTGAAACAGCCCTGTAACAAGTACACTTGTAGCAAAACATCTAATCTCCTTTTGAGCAGTCAGCCATTAAGGAATACTAGGTAGAAAAACAAGAAAAGACACAATGATTAGAATTATAGATCTTCAACATGAAGTGAATTTATTTTAACTCAGAAAAGTAACTAATGATTGTTTTAAAACACCTACAGTTAGGAAATCATATTGTAGATTTTAAAAATGGGAGTTTTCTGACAACTCATATATTGTCTAAATCAATAAAAAGTAACCAATATGTACCCTGCATTTTATAAAAGAGGCTCTTGGGTTTGAAATTGTTCTTAAGAGAATAGGATTAACTTGCTACATTTTGCTGATCACACATAATATTGTAAACACTATGTCCGTGAGGAGAATAATTAAAAAAGAAAAATCTATTTTGTCTTTACACTATATTGATTAATGCATATGACTTTCTGGTTTGAGAATTTGTTTAACATTAATTAAAATCTATTCTTGTTATCTTTATGTTTCTTTATTTTTTTTCTTCAGGTTTATTTTCCACAAAATTTAGTTCAAGTATTTTATTCTTAACATTAATTTAGATGCATAAAAACTATCAAATGAATTTTAGTTACCTTTTTCGATCTCTAGTCAACCATTTATTCAAGGTGCTATTCATATACTTGGAGGAAAAAAACTTACTGTAAGCATTTTTCTGGAGTAATTTCTTTTTTGAAATGCTTCTTGTTCTAGGCAGTTAAAACCTGGTCTTAACTCTATGTTATGTGCTGACAATTCTGGTTAGTAAAAAAAATAGTTACTGAACAAAACAATTCTCTCTTCTCCGCCTGCTCCTCTTCCTTTCTCTCTCCTTCTGCTCTCCTTCAAACTCTTATCATTATTCTGAAGTGTCCAAACTCCCACCAGATTAAATCCAACCCTGGATTTTAGTATGCCAATTCATGGGAAGCTAAGATGGCAAAATAAAACTGCATACACTTGCTGACTTGTTTGAAGTTCAACTCATAAGCAATAATTTAGGTAGACCCCTTAGTGTAATAAGTAATGGTAATTCTACTTTGTTCCCCTTGAAAAATTACTCTAATGAATCTTTGATTTTATAAAATCTCTGCTCAAATTTCCAGCATTTCCCATGTCTTCTGATTCTTAGCTGCCTCTTCCTTTTCTATTTCAGCAACAAAATCTCTCAGAAGAAAACTTCCACACAGGCCCAATCTACCATCCACATATCTTGAGCAACAGATGTTTTCTCTTCTTACCTAATTTAGTAGCATGGTTATCAATTTGTCATTAGCAAACTTATGATTCTGGTTGTATATACTCCCTGGAGTTTCAAAGTCTCATATTTAGTTTATTAGGCATCTTACCTTGAGGCTCAACATCTTATTTCATTCATTTTCCTCTGAACGAGCTTCTTTGCCTTTTATTATTAGCTATTCACTTAGATTTTTAGCTGAAACCCAGAGGAGTGAAGTCATCTTTCACTCTCTTCCCTTTCTCAATAGCGATTCCCACATTAATTTTAGTTCTATCTATAAAATGTCTACCTCTGGTCCGTTTTTCCTCCATTCTTATTCCAAGTACATTTTTAGTATATAAAAGTCAGTTTTATTTTTATTTATAAGAAACACAATTTAACATAAAATTTTGCTTACTCAGAACAAAAAGGTAAAAGCACTGCTTACTTGTAATCACAAAACCCAAATACCTTGAAATAAATATTAAAAAATAGTCTTACACGTCCCAAGCAGGAGGAAGAGAGTGAAGTGGGAGGTACTGCACACTTTTAAACAACCAGATATCTCACTCTTATAACTTGTGATAACTCACTCAGTATCGTGAGAACAGCAAGGAGGAAGTACATCCTGATGATCCAATCTCTTTCCACCAGGACCCTCCTCCAATACTGAGGATTACAATTCAGACATGAGATTTGGGCAGGGACACCAATACAAACTACATTGTTTGATCCATGGTCCCTCTCAAATCTCTTGTAATTCTCAAATTGCAAAATACAATCATCCCTTCTTAACAGTCCCTAAAGTCTTAATTCCTTTCAGCATTAACTCCAAAGTCTTACCTGAGACTAGGAAAGTCCCTTCCACCTATAATCTTGTAAAATCAAAATCATTCAGTTACTTCCAATTTATAATGTGAATACAGGCATTGGCTAAATATTACAATTCCAAAAAAAGAAAAATCAGCCAAAATAAATGGGCTACAAGTCCTATGCATACTCAAAACTCAATAGGGCAATAATTAAATCTCAGAGCTCCAAAATAATCTGCTTTGACTCCATGTCTGACATCCAGGCCACACTGAAGCAGGGGTTGGGCTTCCAAAACTTTGAGCATCTCTCTTTCTTTGATTCTACATGGTTCAGTCCTTATGGCTGCTCTCAAAGGCTAGTGTTGAGTGACTGCAGCCTTTCCAGGTGCATGGTGTGTGCTGCTGGTGGAAATACCATTCTGGTGTCTGGAGGATGGTGGCCCTCTTCTCACAGCTCCAGTAGGAAGTGCCCCAGTGGGGATTCTGTGTGGGTGCTCCAACCCCACAGTTTCCCTCTGCACTGCCCTAGTAGAGGTTCTCCATGAGGGCTCCAACCCTGCTACAGACTTCTGCCTGGACATCCAGCTGTTTCCATACATTTCCTGACATGATGGACACTCCTAAGCCTCAACTCTTGTCCTCTGTGTACCTGCAGGCTTGACACAATGTAAAAGCCACCAGGCCTTATGGCTAGCACTCTTTGGAACAGTGGCCTAAGAAATATTGGAAGCCCTTTTAGCCATGGCTAAAACTGGAGCAGTTGGGATGAAGGGAGCAGTGTCTTGGGGTTGGGCAGAATAGTGTGTCCCTGGGTCTGGCCTGAAAAACCATTCTGCCCTCCTAGGCCTCCAGGCCTATGATGGGAGGGGCTGCTGTGAAGGCCTGTGAAATGCCCCTGAGACCTTTACCCATTGTCTTGGCTATTAACATTTGGCTCCTCTTTACTTATGTAAATTTCTGCAGTCAGTTTTAATTCCTCTCCAGAAAAGGGGGTTTTCTTTTCTAATACATGGCCAGGCTGTAATTTTTCTACATTTTTATAGTATGCTTCCCTTTTAAATATAAGTTCCATACCCAGGTCTTTTATTTGCTCACAAATATAAGCAGAGGCTGCTAGAAGCAGCCAGAATAATGTTTTGTTGCTTAGAAATTTCCTTTTTTTTTTTTTTTTTTGAGAAAGAGTCTCGGTCTGTGGCCAGGTGCCAGTGTGGAGTGCAGCAGCACGATCTCGGCTCGGCTCACTGCAACCTCTGCCTCCCAGGTTCAAGCAATTCTCCTGCCTCAGCCTCCTGAGTAGCTAGGACTACAGGCATGCACCACCACTCCCAGATAATTTTTGTATTTTTAACGGAGATGAGGTTTCTCCATGTTGGCCAGGATGGTCTTGATCTCTTGACCTCATGATCCGCCCACCTCAGCCTCCCAAAGTGCTGGGATTACAGGTGTGGGCAACCACACCCAGCCTAGAAATTTCTTCTAACAGATATCCTAAATCATCTCTCTAAAGTTCAAAGTTCCACAAACTCCTAGTGCAGAGGCACAGTGCTACCAAGCTCTTTGCAAAAGCATAGGAAGAGTGGTTTTTACTCAAGTTTCCAATAAGTTTCTCATATTCCTCTGAGACCACCTCAGACTGCTTCACTGTCCATATCACTATCAGCATTTTGGTCACAATAATTTGATAAGTCTCTAGGAATTTCCAAAGGTTCCCTCATCTTCTTGTCTTCTTCTGAGCCTTTAAAACTGTTCCAAACTCTGCCTGTTACCCAGTTCCAAAGTTGCTTACACATTTAAAGGTAACTTTATAGCAAAACCCCACTCCCAATACCATTTTTTTTTATTAGTCCATTCTCACATTGCTATTTTTGCACCAACCTAATATAAACAACTGCCTCAGACTAAATAATTTATAAATAAAAGAGGTTTAATTGGCTAACAGTTTCCCAGGCTGCACAGAAAGCATGGCTAGGGAAGCCTTAGGAAACTTACAATTATGGCAGAGCTTACCTTCTTACCAGCAGATACTGGTATGTCTTACATGGTCCAAGCAGGAGGAGGAGAGCAAAGTGGGAGGTGCTACACACTTTTAAATAGTCAGGCCTTGTACTAATTCAATATCACAAGAATAGCAAGGGGGAAATTCACCTCCATGATCCAATCACCTGTCACCAGGTCCCTCCTTCAACACTGGGGATTACAATTCAGACTTGAGTTTGGGTGAGGGCACAATTCCAAATATCATAAATAATTATCAGATATCAGAAATAATTATCCTTCACTATAAAGATCAGTAATCAGGGTAATTCCAGTTTGAGATTGGACAGGCAGTTGCTGGGCTGAAGTCCTTGTAGAAGTAATTTTTCTGTAATGTTGTCATGTCCTTTGTACAAAGTTTTGTTTTTTTGTAGTCCTTTGTAATAGTTTTTGTTAACAAGCATACAAGGATGAGGATGCTCACTTCATGGCCTTCTGTGTCTCCACTTGCCACAGGTTTTTGATTGTTTGTACTTAGTGACTACATTTTCAATCTGAAAACTTTCACAGCTTCTATAAATGCCAATACATTATCATTATTCTTTTGGCATTGAATTCTTTAACTGCTTTAATTATGGAATGCTATTAATCATATTAATACTACTTTAAGCACCTATTACCATTCCTAAAACATATCATTTCTTTGTTAAAATTTGGTTGACCCAATGAATAAACCTATACTTACTTTTCATTAATATTTTTATTAACTAATTTCTAGAAGTAAAGTAGCTTATGGAATGAGTACTGTTGAATTTAGAGTTCCTCACAGAGAAATGTAATAAAGTAGATTAATTTGCTCTCTCAAAATTACTTGCTTCCTTACATATTTAGTTTCGTTACTACACTACCACAACCGAACCAACACATACTCTTGGGGGCTTCATAAGAAAACACATCAGAAAGAAAATGTCTAAACCTTTTTCTCATCTCTACAAAAAGTCAATGAATGGCTGAACCTGGAGAGACTTGAACCATTTCTAAAACTTAAAAAAAAGGTTACATACTATTTGGAAGACATTAAAAATGAACAAGGGAATAGCTGGACATTTTATTCTGAAAAAATAGAGACTGAAGTTCTGTCTCTCCTTTTCGATAATGAATAAGGAGATCAATCTATTTCTTCAAAGAGGAAAAAAGAAAAAGTAGGTTAGCAAGCTTGTTTTACTGAGTCACAAATATTACAGAATTTTTAAATATGTTCTTTCCTACTGAAAATTATCATAAATATTTCAATAGTAGTTATGTATGTGAGTTTCAGAGACAGAGATCCTAGGTATGGGAATCCAACTGGGGAATCAAAAAATAAATTTTAAAAAATATGTAATGAAATTAGAAAAGTTAAAAAGTACCCAATATGCAAGAAGATATTTATGTGTGTGTGTGTATGTGTGTGTGTAACTGTGTAATAAGACTTATTTTATTCCAATTATATAAATAATAAAAGTTATTTTACTTTGTTCTAACTAATTTTTCATTTAAAAAATCTCAAACACATGTATAAATCTCTTAGGAACACTCAATTTATCTTAGAAAATAAATTATTTTATTCTGTAAATATACTGTGAGTGATTGAAAGTCTATGGTGGCTCATATTTTTATTAAAGACTTACAAAATGAACCATATTGCAATACGTTTATTTTAATGTAACCCATGTATGCATTCAAACACATTTTATGGTACACTGTTTTCTAAAACACAAGAGCTTTGGTCATTTCTGCAAATATGTGTGTGTGTGTGTGTGTGTGTGTGTGTGTGTGTATGTGTATACCATGAAATTACAGAAAGAATGTTTAATTTATCAAAGGAAGTTGCCTGGCAACAACATTAGAGTCTATTGCATTGCAAGGTGCAATATATACCCATGTTTAGATTGCTATTTATCTTCATTATAACTAAGTAATTTAAGTTGTCAACTCTCTTGTGACTATTGCATATCTGTTAACTATACATTTAATGCTTGACTAGACTGTGATTCTAAAAAGAAAAAGCAGCTATAAATTCCTGTGTTGAGTTTAAACCTTATGGCTGACATAAGGCTACAATATGTCTTCATCTTCTTGAGAAAACGTTGTCTTTCTACCAAGTGTGTACTAAATGAACCTTACAGAGTAGCGAGGAGTATGATTTATTCACAAATTCATACAGAATAAACAGTTTTATGAGACTGAATCAAATTGCACCTAAGGGGATTATTGAACCAAACAGCAAACTGATTAAACTTAAAAAAAAAAAAGTAATATCTTACTCTAGTAACCTCCACTGTAAAATGACATTAATCCTACTGAACCACAATAGAGTGTGTATTTTTAAACAAATTAAAACTTCACCCAAACTTTCTTTTTTTCCCCATAAATAGTGAGGTCTGCATACCCAATATTCTCTTAACATTATTTTTATAATAATAATGATTAAATACAATCATTTCCTCACTACACCCTTCAGTTACAGACTAACAACATGTATAATCTTCAATTGCATCCTCCATTATAATTTAATATATAATGTCAGAAATTATAATACTGAGCAAAGATGCTTGATTATATATTCTATGAAAACTGTGTTGATAAAGGTATTAAGTTCTATATATTTTAAAGCACAATGTTGAATAATGATAAATATTAACCATGGGGACAAAAGCTTCTGCATTTTGGACCCTTGCAGACCTCATCCTATGTACCTTTCACCTGGCCATTTACCTATATTCTTTATAAGACCTTTTAAAGGATGCCAATAAATGTGTCTGAGTTCTGAGACATCATGGCAGATTAATTTAATCCATAGGGGAAATCATGGGTTTGTAACCACTCAGTCAGAAGTATAGATGACAGCCTTCTGCTTGCAACTGGTATCTAAAGTGGGGACAATCTTTCGGGACTGAGCCCACAACCTATGGATCTTACCTATCTCCAGATAGATAACATTAGAATTGAATTGAATTGGAAGATAGCCAGTTGGCCTCTGCTGGTGAATTACTTGACATATGTGAAATACCCTCACACATCTGGTTACAGAACTATTTCATGTTGAGTGTGAGAAGAGAGAAAAAAAGCTTATCTCATCCTTTACAGAGTACAGTTGCTGAGTTATATGGCAGTTGCACATTTAGTTTTTTTTTTGTTTTTATAAAGAAACTGCCAAACTAATTTCCACAGTGATCGTACCATTTTACATTACCACCAACAATGTATGAATGAACCAGTTTTACTGTATTCTTACCAACACTTGCTATTGTCACTTTTTTGTTTGTTTTAGCCACTCTACTAAATGGCTAAAACAAACATATATACAGGTAAGTAGTGATTTAATTTGCATTTTCCAATTTGCTAATGATGTTGAACAACTTTTTATGTGCTTACTTGCCATTTGCATATAATCTATGGTGAAATGTCTCTTTAGGTCCTTAGCTGTGTTTGATTGGATTATTTGTGTTCTTTGTTGAGTTTTGAGAATCCTTCATGGTAATATTTTAGATGCTAGCCTTTTGTTAGAAATATAGTTTACAAGTATTTTTTTTCCACTTTGAAATTTGTCTTTTCATCCTCTTAATAAGGAATTTCACAGGGCAAATGTTTTAATTTAACAAAAGTCAATTTCATACATTTTTTATTTGTATATACTTTTGTTGTCATCTAAGCATTTTTTGACTAGCTCTAGAAGCTAAACATTTTTATTTATATTTTACAGTTAATTCTATGATCCATTTTGGGTTAAATTTTGTTTACAATGTGAAAGTTACCTGGGATCTTCCTGGTAGAAAGATAATAGCTTTAATTTCCTTTGAAGTTATATATTTCATCTCTCAATCTTTAAAGGGGTGAAATAACATAAAATACACAAGAAAAAAGTTATATTTTTTTCTTGGAAGATAAATAACATATATATGACTTGATTATATATATGACATGATGACATATGTTATATGTATACATTTATATATAACTTACATGCTTAAATATGCATGCATATAACATATGCTAGTGTTATATATTTATATATATGTTATACATATAGTGTTATATATTTTATATATATAAATATATATATATTTTTTTGCCTATGTATGTCCGTTGTTTCAGCATAATTTGTTGAAGGGCCGTATTTCCCTCAATGAATTGCTTTGAAACTATGTTAAAGATCAATTGGATATATCTGTATAAATTAATTTCTGGGCTCTCTATTCTGTTCCATCAAACTATTTTTTATTCCTACACCAATACCACACACTTTGATTACTGCAGCTATATATTACATCTTTAAATCTGTTAGACTGATTCCACCGATATGTTTATATTATTTTATTTTATTTTATTTTATTTTATTTTATTTTATTTTATTTATTTTAGAGACAGAGTCTTGCTCTGTTTCCCAGGCTGGGGTGCAGTGGCATGATCTTGGCTTACTGCACCCTCTGCCTCCCAGGTTCAAGCAATTTTCCTGCCTCAGCCTCCCTTGTAGCTGGGATTACAGGTGCATACCACTACACCTGACTACTTTTTGTATTATTAGTGGAGATAGGGTTTCACCATCTAGTTAGGTTGGTTTCAAATTCCTGAACTAATGATCTGCCCACCTCAGCCTCCCAAAATGCTGGGATTACAGATGTGAGCCACCATGCCTGGTGTGCTTATTCCCTTTCAATATAGTTTTAGCTTATTTGGTTCTTTGTCTTTTGGTATCAATTTTATATAAAAAATAATTCAAAGATTGTGATAAGAATTGCTTTACAACTGTATTTTAAGTTGAGAGGGTTGACATCTTTACTATGTTTAGTCAATCAATTCATAAACCCAATATGCTCCTTTTATATATATATCTTTGGTTATTTTATCAGTATTGTATAGTTTTCACCATACAAGTTTGGTGCAAGCCTTGTTATACCTACTCCTAAGTATTTTTTATGACTGTTTCTAAGTGGTATTTTTAGTTTTGATGTCCACTAGTTCATTGCTAGCATATAAAAATATAATTGGCTTCTGCATGTTTATTGGCTTTACTGGACTCACTTATTAATTCTAGAAACATGTTTTAGATTCCTTGGAATTATTTTACATAAATAAGCATGTCCTCTTCAAATAGAGACAGTTTTATTTCTCCCTGAATTTCTTGCCTTATTGCACTGGCTAGAACTATCAGCACCATTTAGAATAGGAGTCTTAATATTACTATGACCATTTAAAATATTTTGATTTTGTCGATAAAAGATTCTGAGAAATCTTTCATAGAAAATTGTTTTCTTGTTTATGTGATTTCACCCCTTTAAAGATTGAGAGATGAAATATATGACTTTATAGGAAATTAAACCTACTATCTTTCTGCCAGGAAGATCCAAGGAAGTCAAAACACATAAAATAAACTATTACTTTCTTGTCTCATTTAGTTACTTATTATATTTGTAACTAAATTAAATTTGATGTTCCTATATAATACTAAGGGAAAGTATCTAATTTTACTTTCAAAGGTAGTCCATAAGTCTTTCATAGATGATCAATCATCTTTTATATTCATTAGGTAACCTTCCTTTCAATAATTATTTTTTACACCAGACCTTTTCTTTTTATTAAAATGTGGGTGTATTAGTTTTTTATGTCTACTGTAATAAGTTACCATCATCTCAGTGTGTGAAACAATATTAATTCCTTCTGTCACAATATAAATTCCTTCTGGAGGTCAGAAGTTCAAAATTAGTACCACTGGGCTATAAAGAGCTCATATGGCCTTGAAATTCCAGTTTCTGCCTCCATGGTCACATTGCTTCCTCCTTTTCTGTGTATGAAGTCTCCCTCTCCCTCCCTTTTATAAAAATACATTTAGGGCTCTTAAAAGAATCATCTTTAAAATTGTCTTATAGAACCAGGATAGTCTCCCCATCTCAAAGCTTAGATGCTTTTCCCTTATAAGGCATATACAAGTAACATATACAAGGCCTAAGACTAGGATCTGATATACTTGGAAGTCATTATTTAGCCTGCTACAGAAAACTTGCCTTTATTAATTTAGTGGTTTCTAATTTTTAATGTCATTTTTGACATAATATTAAATGCTCTTGCACCAAGTTCATTAAACTATAATTAACTATGATTTTTTTTTTTTGAGACAGGATCTCACTGTGTTGTCCAGGCTGGAGTGCACTGGTGCAATCATAGCTCACTGCAATCTCAAACTTCTGGGCTCAAGCAATCCTCCTGCTTTAGCCTCTCAATTAGCTAGGATAACAGGTGCACACCACCATGCCCAGTGAAATGTTTTAATGTATAGTCTTCATTATTATTTCTGGGAATATTTGATTCTCTTATTATCACATATACACAATCCAAGTTCTTCTGGTATATAAAATTTTACAGAATTCCATTACTTAAGTATTTTATTATCAAAAATTATCCTGCCTAACTTAATATTTTTAATACATTTTATTTAAGATTCTGCCCTTGCTGTATAAATGCTTTCATATCAACCAATCATAAAAATGTCTTCCCATTGTGAGTCAAACTATCTTGATTCTTCCAGGACAATAAAAAACATTTCAAGACAGCAGTGGTAAAATAGAGCTTGAGAGATTTTAGTCTTCCTCTGTTTCCCTCCAAAATGTATGCCTAAGTAATGCACACATATTACATGTGTTGCTGTAACCTCTCTCCCTTAAAGAGCGAAAATTTTAAAAACTTAAATGGTCCTAATTTCCAATAGAGGCTTGTAATTTAAATTTAAAAATTCAGAAAAAGTACATCAGATGGGACCTCTACTTTCTACAGCAAATGAGATATCTGGACCACAGTTCTATCATATGAAATTATGCCCTCTTTGTGGTTGAGATTTCTGTCATGCTAGTGAGTACACCACTTCTGCTCTAGCAAAAATTATATTAGGTTATTTGTTTTGTATAAGGAAACAGAAGCTGCTAACAGGGGATTTGCATATGTTTTCCCTCGGTATAATGTGTTACAAGAATGTTCCAGAGACCTCCATTAGCATTACGTGCTTACAGACCATTGTTTAAATTTATTAAAGCATCATTCCCTGCAAGAAAACTTTCCCTAGGGCAGGTTATGGGAAATAATAATCATCAATGTCAATGGCGGAAGGTAAGCCTTTCCATTCATGTAAGAACTGCTGCTGATAAGTCAATAAAACATATTGCTGTTTTAAATAAAGATGCCATAACAGTAATGGTATAGCAGAAATAAGATGGGAATTGAATCAAGAAGTATCGAATTCAAATTTGATAGTCACGGCCAATATAAAGTTAGGCAAGTTATTTAACTTGTCAGAGCTTCAGCTTTGTCATAAAACATGTTAGCTAATATTACCTAAACCCAGAAGTTCACTGTGAGACTGTAAAATAAGATTATATGTGTAGTTACTAGTTCAGAGTCAGCAGGGAGAAGATGCTCAATAAATAGTAATTCCACTTTTTCTTACTTCAGTAAAGTTTGCAATTTAAAATCACATTAAAAGAAAGAAATTCCATCAGTAATGCTGCAATTGCTCAAAATACCTGAGGAAATAGTCTTAGATTTTGCCTTTATAACAAGATAAAATTAATTTTTAAAATCAGTCTATAAGTCAAGTACCTACTATATGTTAGACTCTAGGATAAGTTGTTAAGTATTGGAAATATAGAAAAAATCATGGTAAATAACAGACATTATTTATTGCCAAGAAGAACAAAGGCAGAAAAGAATACATCTATCTACTGATATCTATCATCTATCTATCTATCTGTCTATCTATCTATCTATCTATCTATCTATCTATCTATCTATCTATAGTTCTGAGTGTGTAGAAACTTTTGTTGCAGTAAAGTTGGGGTGCAACACCCTCCCTGCTTGTGGATGACTTCCTGTTCACCTTTCTGTAAGCCCCAACTAGTTCAGCTGTTCAGAAGCTCACTGTACCTTTTCCTCTTGAGCCTTTCATGGAGACTTCATTCGATAGACACCATTGAAGCAAGGACAACCATGTAGAAATTTAACTGGACAAAAAAGCTGTGATCTAATACCTGACCTGGACAGGGGAAGACCCATGCCTGACTGTTCAGATTCTTCTTGACCTCCCTGTGAAACATTCCTTCACTCTGGGTATGGGGCAGGACTTCTAAAATGGGAGTCTATGACCTAGAGTCAAACAAAGTAGGTGAAATCATTTTTTTTTAATGTCCAACTCCAAGGCAAAAGGTGGGGGAAAATTAGAATGTATTTTTACTTCCTAAGGTCTTCCTTGGGAATAAAAAGGAGCAAGTAAAAGAAGGGCAGGAGAAGATCAGAGAGAGAGATTCTGTTTCCTGAGGCCTGCTTCTGAGGCCTAAAGCACCCAAACTACGTAACAAAAAACTGTTAAAAAGTTTGTGGGAGCTATGAGTCAGGAATCATGGACAAGAACATATATACATATACTTATGATTTATATTATGGTATATATGATATACATGTATGTTAATATACTATGATAGTATATGATCAAGTTCTTATCTCTGCAACTTGTAAATGTTACCTTAGATGCAGGAACAGCCTTTGCAAATTAAATTGCAACAGACTTTTGTGATAAAATTAAACATTTTAAGACACAGAGATTATCTCAGATTATCCAAGTGGTTCTATATGCAAAATGACCATGGGGACAGAGATTGAAGTGATATGGCTGCAAATCAAGAAACGGCAAAAGCCTGTGGAAGCTTGAAGAAACAAGGAATCAATTCTTCTCTAAAGCCTCTTCTAAAACATTCATTCTGGCCTGGAGATACTGACTTTAAAGTTCTG
The DNA here is from genome assembly GCA_963573385.1 of Cacajao melanocephalus. NCBI lineage: Eukaryota > Metazoa > Chordata > Mammalia > Primates > Pitheciidae > Cacajao > Cacajao melanocephalus. Next base: position 12,238 of record CAUYLG010031856.1, on the reverse strand, counting down.
GCTTCCAGCACTGTGAGAAAATAAATTTATATGGCTTTAAACACCAAGTTCACAGTCATTTGTTAGAGTGGTGTCAGGAAACTAATACACACCTAATTCTGTTTGTTGTTGTTCCCAACTAAATGATGCGAATTGTTTCTCAGGATACAAACTTTCAGATATAATGATGCTAAAATCTTATGAACAAATTATTGCACAATTAAAAAAATTAAGAGATGGCATCTCTGTCACTCAGGCTGGAGTGCAGTGGTGTGATCATAGCTCACGGCAGCTTCAAACTCCTGGGCTCAAGTCATTTTTTCACCTCAGCCTCTCAGATTGCTGGGACTACAGGCACACATCACTATACCCAGCTAATTTTTAAATTTTTCTTTTACAGATGGCTTTCTCTATTTTGCCCAGGCTAGTCTCAAACACCTGGCCTCAAGGAGTTCTCCCACCTTGGTCTCCCAAAGTGCTGGGATTACAGATGAGAGCCAAAGTGCCTGGCCTGATTATTATGTGATTCTAATAAAAACCAAAATATATTATTTTAAAAATATTTACTAAGGAACTAATATACACAAAACAGGAGTAAACAGCAGAAGTGGGGCTAATAAACGTAAGATATCTACACTAGCTATAGGGATATGTTCAACTTGATTCATAGGCTCCTTTTTAAGCTTTTATTCAATAATCCAATAACTAAGGGAGAAAAAAAATTAAAAAAGTTGTGAATATGAGGCCAAAATGTACCTGGAGAAACCAGTGAAGACCAAGCTGGTTTAAAACAGGGTTTTGCAGGCAAAAAATTAAGTTGATTTGCAACAGGGTTTGGGAGGTTTTGGAGGTATTATCTGTCTAAATGAGCATGATGATGGTTGCTTGACTGAGACATTCTTTTACTTCATACATATATATTAATATGTACAAAGTAACTAAGCATAGTACTGGAAACACAAGGGAAAAAACTCATTTTCTGCTTCCCATAAAATCCTTTTGCTGAAATGTGAATATTTTCAATAGAATATGGCAAGTGCTGTAAAGGCAAATGTTCCAAATACTAATGGGTATAATAATGAATATAATAATAAAATGCAAGCCTCCATCTTTGAGAATTCATATTTACTGTTTCCGAGTAAGGATCTTGGAACGTGTAGGTTTTGGTAGTTTGGGTACAAGTGATCTGCAAATCACAGATTGAAAAATGCTTCTGTAGAGAAACAAATAAGTACATGCTGAGGAACATTTGTATTAAGAAAAAAGGAAGGAAGACTAGCAGAAATGACATAAAATAGGTAGGCAAAGATATTGTTGGAAAATCCCATGAATACAGTGTCCAGAAATATTTTTATTATAACAGTTATGGCTACCATAATAGCTACAGATGTGATTTTTTCATGAATGGAGCCAATTATTTCTAATTTAATTTACTCTAAAGCAATAATTATATAAAAGTAAAATACATAATGACATTGTATCTTTGTCACTCCCTGCCCCATATCTTATCTGCCACTTCCTGCTTTTCTGCATTCTATCTCACTCCCTGCTCCCCCACCTTTGTGTTTTTGTTTGTTTAGAAAATATACTTGAAACACGAATAAAATTTTCCGTTTTAGGTGTCAGTAGCCAAATGATGGATGGGCATCCAGATAATTGGGCATACAACTAATTTTTCTGCTGTGGGTCAAATGCAGCAGTGTCTTTTTGCCTGGAGATGTTTTAGCATAGTAATCTTTTAAGATGTGTAGAGCTTGATAATCTGCAAGTCTTTTGTGCAAAAAAGTTCCTTGATTCTAAGCATGTATAAATTACAACAAATAGACTTTTTGTTGTTGTTGTTAAAAGTTGTCAAATAGGGCAATACATAAGAATCACCTGGAATATTTTTAAAAAGTATTAAGAGACATGCTTCACTCCAGTATAAATAAACTTACAATAACTTAGAATTTTTGAACTGGAGCCTGGGTATCGGTACTTTAAAATATGCCCCAAATGAGGCTAATGCATCTAGGTTTGAGGTCCATCAGTTGAACGTAAAAGTTTACACTTCTTAATTATACTTTTGGATTTTTTACAGAATACAAAGTATTGCTGAATCATAGCTAATACCTGGAGAAAAAAATTTACAGTAAAAGGGGAAAAAAAATCCACAACCCAATTTTATCTACTGCATGTTTAATTATGGTTATATTTCCACATATTATTATTCTGTAGTGTTTATTGTTAACTCCTGGTATTAATTTAATTATTTTGTGAAACTCTGAGGCATATGTTATCACATTCTACATCTATACAATATATCACTGCCAACAAGCACACACAAAAAAGCAAATTAAGTTGTATTGGGAAGACATTCACTTTAAAGCTATATTATAGATTTCAAGGGAAAGAAAATCAAGGACTTATTACAGAATTATAGTTACTGTGCACCGAATTGTAAATTCAAAAGGCCACTGCACTTTTAAAATACAAGAGCTCAGTACCACACATCAAAAACTTACATTGGTTGATGTGCATAACAAAGAACAAAGTTTTACTGTAGGACTTTTCCTTGAATATAGTTTTGAAATGTGTAATCCAAGCTTTAATAACTCACTTCATTTCTCTCTTACTTGTTGGATGGTACAAAGTTCTGAGGTGCTTACTGCATTTTCCATTTTCTGTGCTTTTTTAAAAGCATGATTTAAAATGTCCTAAATGTCTATTGGTTTAGCTACTACAATCTTTTTTCCTCTGAATGCTCTAATATGGTAAGATAAGTAAACCATGAATATTATCATAGTAATAAAAATATTCTTTTAAAATAAGCCAGAACCTCTATATAATGCAAAGGATGATCTCTTCTTTTCAGCTGTAAAATTCTACAACATTGTCTAATGTATGGAAAAGAAACTGATTATATATGAGATCTCAAATTTTTGTTACCTGAATTAGCTAGATCACCTGCTTTTTTAAAGCCATTTATTATATTCCACCTTTTTAACCTTACATCATTTTACTAAATTATATAATGTTCCTACTTATTCAAGACCACACTTTCTTTTTCTGTTTTTCTAAAGCTCTTAGACATATAGTTTCTTCACAGGATAATATGAACAAAAGTGAGAAAGGGGACTCATGAATGTACTCCTGAAATATTAAATAGTGATACAAATTTCATGTAATATTCCTCACAAAACATAATTAGGCCAGGTGCGATGTCTCACACCTCTAATCCCAGCACTTTGAGAGGCCAAGGTGGGCAGATCACCTGAGGTCAGGAGTTCAAGACCAGCCTGCCCAACATGGTGAAATGCCATCTCTACTAAAACTGCAAAAATTAGCCAGGCATGGTAGTGGGTGCCTGTAATCCCAGCTACTCGCAAGGCTGAGGCAGGAGAATCGCTTGAACCTGGGAAGTGGAGGTTTCAGTGAGCGGAGATCATGCCACTGCCCTCTAACCTGGGCAATAAAGCAAGACTCTCTCTCAAAAAAAAAGTTATGTATATATATGTATATATGTGTATGTATATATATGTGTGTATATATGTGTGTGTGTGTGTGTGTATATATATATATATATATATATATAATAAAACCAAATTTCTAATAATATTTCAGAGCAATGATAATATTCAGTGGACTAATATCAATGGAGCATATAGACTCTTTAAAACAAGCATTAACTTTAGAATGTCTTAATGATAGCAAAAAGTATTCACATAACTTATTTTCAACAACCAGTTTTACTCAAGATACCTATGTCATTCATTAGTATGTCTTGAAGAGCAAATAACAGATACTCTGATGGAGAGCATTTAGCCCATATGGCTATATACTGTTTTATTAATTGAGAATTAAGAAGACTTACATTCCCTAAGTTGATTCAGTAATCCTCCCCTCTTCTCTGCCATTTTGTTTGCTTATCTTATTATACTAGTGACCTCATTGTCTCATGGTGTCGGCTCATCATCTGCTGTTGTTATTCTGGAAGGAAATGACACAAAGCATAAGGAAGTGTTTAGCAGCAAAGGTGAGCTTTCTTCACTGGCCTCCTTCATACTGGGGAGAAAAATCTCTGGAGTCTATCACAGATTTCACTTTATGTTTCACTGGGCTGAACTGGGTTACATGTCCACTAAATCCTGACAAAGTGAGGGACACAATTGGCATGATGAGTGAAGCCAGTGTTTCCAACAGGCAGCATTGACATTTTGGATGATGCTGATTTTTATAGTGCAGGACTGTCTCATAATTTTAGGTATTAAATGCCTATGGCTAATCACTATGGCAGACATCATTCTCCATACATCATGGAGGGGAGCAGCACTGCCACCCGTTGAGAATCAGTGATTACTATACCCTCGAAAGCTGGATATTTTGCCAAGAGGATAAATTCATTTTTTTACTTATCAGGGAACTCGGGATTTGCTTTGATAGGTGAACAGCAGAATCTGCCACATCTCTGAAACAATTGAATTACCAATTTTTGTTATGTTACTTATATATTCACTTTTTAAAAGATAATATAGAAGAAAGTGCTTTAATCCCAATTAGTTTACTAATTGTATTTTATTGGAAAAAAATTTTGTCTCTTTAAACATCAATTTTCTTATGTCTAAAATAATGATATTGGATTGTATGATCCTTTGTATAGCTTCCAAGCTGGAAATAAAAAAAGCTTCAGGTATATAAATCATTTTTTTACACCTTTTTTTTACATCATGTGAATTAGACATGCTGTAATTAAGAACTGATGCAAACCAAATACTCTGGGAAAATAGTTTTTCTGTGCTTAACTCAGGTAAAACATCACTTACTCTAAAAGCCATCCCTCACCACTTCATCTTGATGAAATATCCCCCTTTTTGGTTTTATTGCACCCTGTGCTGCTTAGACTTTTGGAGCACTTATTACTCATTTACATTATCTAATTCTTCTGCTTTTTTCTTTTTTTCTTTTTTTCCAAACTTTCCACCAAAATGTGTTGGGCAAAGAGATCTCTGAAGAGTAAATAATAACATTCATTTATTCATATGTACCAAATATATTTAGAAAACAATACATAATTGAAATTATAAGAAACTCAAAGTTACATAAGTATTTTTAGAGTAATTTTTACAAATCTGGAAAGATAATGTTATTTTCCCTGGAAAAATTGACCTTCTAAGTTCTGTTTTAATTTACATGTTTGTGTGTATGTAAACTTTAACATTTTTTAAAGATGCGAATTGTTTTCTTAGTTCATTGTAGGGTAATATACTTCACAATAACAGTGAAACATTTAAATATTTTATGTATCATATTCTGTTAATATTTAGATCATTAATATGATTATTTGTAGTATACAAATTGATGATAAATTTCTTCCAACCATTATCATAGGCAAAAGAAATTTGTCAGCAAGTAAATAATTCATTCAAACATATATTTACACATCTAATTCACTTATGTATTTATCACTCAAATATTTACTGAACAAACAATGCATATGTCAGATTGTGAAGAATTTGATTTCCCAACACCCACTGTTTTGCAGGTCTAATTCCTGTACATCCTTCAAAACTCAGGTAAAACATTACTTACTCTAAACTCCATCCCTCCCCACTTCGTCTTGATGAAATATCCTCCGTTTTGATTTTATTGCACCCTGTGCTGCTTTTGGAGCACTTATTACTAATTTACATGACCTAATTCTTCTGCTTTTTCTTTTCTTTTTTTTTTTTTTTCTTTTTCTTTGCTTCGTTTGTTTGTTTTGAGGGAGTCTCATTCTTATAGTCCAGGCTGGAGTGCAGTAATATGATCTTGGTTCACTGCAACCTCCACCTTCCAGGTTCAAGTGATTCTCTTGCCTCAGGCTCCACACTGAGATTACAGGCGTGTGCCACCATGCCCAGCTAACTTTTGTATTTTTAATAGAGATGGGGTTTCGCCATGTCAGCCATGCTGGCCTCTAACTCTGGACTTCAGGTAATCCTCCTGTCTTGGCCTTTCAAAGTGCTGGATTACAGAACTGAGCCACTGTACCTGGCCAACATTACCTAATTCTTGCTCTTCTTCTAGAAGGCCATAACTTTTATTTTGGTATCTCCAGTACAATACACTATAACTGTTACACTGTAAAGTTTTCCCAATAATCATAACAATTTAATTACCATTTAGATATGTAAAATCATCACCACAATCCTATAAGGCAGGGTATTATTATCCTCATCTCATCAATAAGAAAACTAGAATTTTAAAAAGATAAATAAATGATTCATTATTATTCTGCTAACATGTAACATAACTTAGAGTAGAACTCAAATTAACTTTGCTTCCCAGCCAGCCTCCTTATAAATGCCAATTGGCTTTTTGATTGAATAAAGTTACCAAGTTGCTCAGTAAATATTACAATTGGACCTTATCCGCAAAGTTTAAGCATGAACACCTCTGCTTCATCTAGAAATCAATGGAATTTCTTCTCTAATTAGACTGGTGTGTTTCTATGTGTTTTTGTTTGTTATCACTAAGTGAATTCACTATCCTTTCACATTCTGATTAGCCCCATTCTGTTAAAGCAGCAACAAACCCTTGGCATAACTTTCCTGTATTTTGAGCTCAGTACCAGTCAGATAAGCGGAAAATCCTTCACTCTAAAAATCAAAGTACTTACATGTACTCTCTCATATATTGAAATTTCTCTCTCTGAATTAATGTATGTTTTTAGAGTATAGTTATTTCACACTCTTCAACTGCCTTTCATATCATCCAAAAGCTTCTTAAATAAAAATTGAAAACTCAAGACTGTCTTTACTGACAGTTGCAAAATTGCAAGATATTTTATAGAGAAAACAGATTTTGAACACCCCATCCCACAAAATGAGAAAGAAAAAAAATAATAAGCAATTCAGTAGTTCCATATTCTATAACTCTTTAAGTTCTTTCTGGAAATTAGATACGTTTATTCATAGGGAATAATTCCATGAGATTAATGCATAGGTAGGATAGGGTTGTAGAACCAGAAGAATTGAAATGGTCCACGTTGTAAATTTCTGTGTTTTGTGGCCTAATATCTATCTCCTTGAGCCTCAGTTTCTTATATGAAGTTCTAATTCTTTGTTTTATTACACATTATTCTTCCTGATAACTAAAATTTGAAAGGTGTAGAACTAGGTTCATTTTTTTAATCCACTTATAAACACAAAAAAGAAAGGTTGTGACTACTGGTCACCAAATTTTTTTTGGAAGTGTTTATTCATCCATGATTCAAATTTTGAGTTGAAACTGTCATTATGAATGTTTGCTAGTTCTCCATCAATGTGATTTATATTTCTGAATAGATGGGATTTTAAATTTCTCCTCAAATGTATCGTCCTTTGCAAACTGAATTGATAAGTACACAGAATTATATTACTTTCCTAAAAATGTTGAATGAATTTTAAATAGCATATGAAATATTTCTGCTATGACTTATTTATTTTCCATAAATATTTTCCCAGATTAAATTTAAATTACTCTCTATTCAACAGTAATATACAAAATGTTAGAATGGAAACATATGAATTTAATATGGTGATAAATAAAATTTGTGTCTTAACTATGGTACTTAACAAAATATGAGTTTCTTAATAATAGTACTACAGAAACTCATGTGTATTTACGATTTATACAACAATAATGTTGTATAACAAACCACCTCGAAGTCTGTGGCTTACAACAAAGCTCACAGGGCTATGAGTCAACAGTGTCTCTTCTGAACTCTTTTGGAATCAGCTTAGTGTTTCCCCTATAAGCTGTGGGTCAACCAGGCTTGTTTCTGGAATCCTCAGTTGCATCAAAGTCAGCTGAATCATGAGTTACACTCTGGAGCCTGGCTGAACATAAAGCTGTTAAAAGAGTGCATGCTCTCTAAGAAAGGATTCCAGGAGCACATAACCCAAATTAAATTGCACAAGTACATTTAAGGTTTCTATACTTTCATGTTCTTTCATGTAGATAAAACAAGTATCATAACCACATGCAAAGGCATTGTTATGGTGAGGTATGCTGCACCCACGAGAGAGAAGAGAAAACATGAATATTCATGAAACAATAATTGGATTTATCACATAAAATATTTATTTTGAAATAATGTAACATTTTTATATCCACATTTGGAAAAGAATCCTCAGCATTATATGTAACACACTGTAAAACAATAATTTGATACTTACACTCAGTAGTTTCAGTGAGATTCACATTATGATTTACAAGTTCTGGTTCTACACTGTTACTGTAAATTAGTTCAGTTGTTGTGGAAGACAGTGTGGCAATTCCTCAAAGACCTAAAGACAGAAATGCCATTCAACCCAACAAACCCATTATGGGTACATATTCAAAGGAAGGTAAATAATTCTATCATAAAGACTCATGCACACACATGTTCATTGAGCACAAGTCACAATAGCAAAGACATGGAATCAACCTAAATACCCCATCAAAGATAGACTATATAAAGAAAATGTGGTATATATATACACCATGGAATACTGTGCAGCCATAAAAAGGAATGACATCATGTCCTTTCCAGGGACAAGGATGGAGCTGGAGGCCATTTTCCTTAGCAAAAAACACAGGAACAGAAAACCAAATACTGCATGTTCTCACTTGTGAGTGTGAGTTAAATGATGAGAACACATGGACACACAGAGGAAAACAACACACGCTGGGGCCTTTCAGAGGGTGCAGAATGGGAGGACAGAGAAGATCAAGAAAAATAACTAAAGTGTACTAGGCTTAAAACATGAGTGATGAAATAATCTGTACAGCAAACCCCCAACACAAGTTTACCTATGTAACAAACCTGCACTTGGTCCTGTGAAATTAAATAAAAGTTAAAAAATAAAATTTACAAGTTCTTTCCATATACTAGAAAAAAAAAAAAAAAACTATGCAAGAATGAAATCGTCAGGCACAGTGGCTCACACCTGTAATCCCAGCACTTTAGGAGGCCGAGGCTGGTGGATCACCTGAGGTCAGGAGTTCAAGACCAGCCTGGCCCACTTGGTGAAACCCTGTCTCTATTAAAAATACAAAAATATTAGCCAGGTGTGGTGGCTGGTATCTGTAATCCCAGCTACTTAGGAGGCTGAGGCAGGAGAATTGCTTGAACCTGGAAGGAAGAGGCTGCAGTGAGCCGAGATCACACCACCGTACTCTAGCTTGGGCAATAAGAGCAAGACTCTGTCTCAAAAAAAAAAAAAAAAAAAGGATGAAACCACGGAGTTTATTGATCAAGTGTCATTGACAGTCAGTGTGGTTCATGGGAAAACCTCTCAGTTTAGAAGCAGTTCTTATTTAGTTTCATTAATCTCCTTCTGTGATAAATTTAATTGGCCTATGTGTGAATTAAGTTGCATGATTCAATATCCAAGAACTGCTTTACAAGTTATATTATTGCTTCAAAATATTACTTCATTGCTATCAATGCTTCTTTACATATGAAAAGAAGTTCTAATGAGCTAACGTCTCGTTCCAACCTTAAAAAAAATTGTACAAAATAGAACATTGTTCTCATCTTGGAAATTATAGTGCATTTCCTTTCCTAGAAGGATGATAAAGTTAAAAATTATGCAGTAGACACTTATCACTTTTATATTTTCTCTCCAATATATGTGTATCTGAAATCCAACTAAATATAAACTCCTAAATAACATTGTGAAACGCTTCTCATTTTCTTCTTATCTTCCTGATAGAATGAGAACTCTATTCTATTAATAATATATTATCATTATAGTCTTCTTACTGCATTTATAAAACAGCTTTGCAGGAATCAGTTAAGATAAATGGCTTGAATATTTATATTACTAAAAGAGAAAGAAATTTCAGCAGCTATGTCTGAATTACAAACATCTATTCTGTCTTGTGCGTAAGTGTCTGAGCATTAGTATCTTGAAACTACACACTTACTGAATTTCATAATACTAGCTCATGTTCTTGCCTCATAAAACAATAGAGTATTTTGCCATAGTGCCTTTCAGATATACACATTCATCAAATTATGATTAGCTAAGGTCAAGCTTGCAGCTACAAATAACATCCACAGTATTTGATAAATAATGCAATAAAATATCATTAACTGCTCAATGTAATGGATGATCTACTTTTTTTTCTCCTTCTGCTGCTCAGCTATAATCTTAAGGGCTGCAGAAGTCACACTACAGCTCCAGTAATAATGGGCTTGTTATTGAATCCATTAAGTTAATATTTTTCTATTTTATTGCACATTCTAGATAAAATAACCAGTTGACAACATTTATAAATAATGCCATTGAACAATGATTAAATAGACTTTTACTATGCTTCCTCCCTCCGTGGTCATGTTTAGCTTGTGAATTTATTTATAAGTAAAAAATGCAAACATATAAATAATCTAAGTATACGTATTTTCATATTTTATTAAAAAATTATATTTTATAAATTTACTGTTTTCAATTCTAGATTGATAATAATAGCACCAATATGACACATCTGTGAAATACACACACATAAACATATATGTATATATTTACATAGCAATAATAGAAAACAGAGGATAAATGTTGATATTATTGACAATATTGAATATTAATATATGTGAATCTAGAAGTTGGAAGTGGCATAATCATTGCTCTGAGAGATTAGGACTAGTAAGTAACTGTGCAGTAAAATTTTTATTGCTATGGGCTCAAGATCACTGGGAAATTCATCAGGACATAAAGGAATTAATTCAGACAACTATGTACATTTTGTATTTAGAGGAGTCTGTTAGAAGAAAGACTTATTACAGTGTCTGAAATGTTGACATTATATGTAATATTCATAAAATTATGACAATATTAAGCCAATTTACAGAAAATGAGGAATAAATATGGTAAATTATAACTATGCAACTTGCTTCAAGTTTTATTCATTTGGTAGCTTAGACATCTAAGAGGAAATTTATTTAAAGTGATATGTGTTACTAGTCAGCTATGCAAACAACAGCTAAATTGAACTTTGCATGAATATATTTGTGTCATGTAGTTAACAAGTCAAATAGAAGAAGAGACAATTTCTATTAACACATTGTATATATAAAAATGAAATTCAACTTAAAGTAATATTTTACTGAAGTCCACTGAGATCCTTCAATTATCAACTTTATTCCATAATGATTTTTTCTATTGAAAATAGTAGTCCAAAATACTAACGTGTTTGAATTTAAGTAATTTCTTATCACTTTGCTTTTGATAACAACGTAAAACAAACATTGAAATAGGCAGAAATAATGTAATTGAAATGAAGGCAAATAAGCTATGTATACAATTCTGTTTTCCAATGTGCACATGGGGTAATCTTTCAAAATAAAATATGTTTCAACTGTGATTGTGAAGTCCTGAAAACACAGTCTGAGATTTCTCTATATAAGACAAAAGAAACTTATTCATCGGTTAGCACTTCCTGTCTATGATGTACCAGTGATTAGGGACATAGAAATCAGAGGCAGGCCTCATTTGTTTAGGTATTCCTTGCCTACTGAGAGGAGGTAAGCAAAGGCACTACTTTTCCCAGCTGTACTCTGAGTCCTGTGAAGACTGGCGATGTAGGCGTCTGTTTTGTTTGGCACTGTATACTCTGTATTCCCTGGAACTAGCACAGTGCCTTGAACTTAGTTGAGTCTCAAAAATAATTACCAATACTTAAGAATAATGCTAACATTAGTATAAAATTGAGAGGGAACACAGAAGATCCACATCTTAGCCTCAGCTGAAAGACAGAAAGGATAATGTGAGAAGGTATTATCTGAATTTAATTTGAGTAGTGTGGAGGGAATAGTGAAATGAATGAAAGGACTTGGTGAGACAGGTATTGGTAGACAACATAGCATATGGCAGAAAGAACGTCAGTTGAACTGGTCAACTTCTTCAATCCCATGGTACATTTTAAGTAATTTTCTGTAGCTTAATTGTAATGCATTTAGAGGTAAGTAGTAAGAAATGAGACTGCCCCTCCATGTGTCCTTGTGCTCTCATTGTTCAACACCCACCTATGAGTGAGAACATGCAGTGTTTGATTTTCTGTTCTTGTGTCAGTTTTCTGAGAATGATGCTTTCCAGATTCATCCATGTCCCTACAAAGGACATGAACTCATCTCTTTTTATGGCTGCATAGTATTCCATGGTGTATATGTGCCACATTTTCTTTGTCCAGTCTATCATTGATGGGCATTTGGGTTGGTTCCAGGTCTTTGCTATCATAAACAGTGCCAAGATGAACACACTTGTACATGTGTCTT